>JARPRG010000230.1:1465007-1485295 GCA_031001745.1 Hartigia nigra
CTATTTATCAAGAGCAAAGATCATCCAGGACGCTGGAGCCATGTTCACCACATGAGCTCCGTTTGGGAAATAAGCATTAGTGCGTCGTCACAGCGATTCGTGAGCGGGAAGCCGTGAGTGTGACGTCACTGAGGCCATGAGAGCGTAGCAACGTGGAAAGGGTAAGGTGCGTGACGTCATGTATTCTACCTCCGTGTTCGTGAGTGCGCAAGAAGAGCTTGGGGGCGCTGTTGAAGACTCGTTTTGGGCGCATGGTGGGGGCCTGGGGGTCCAGGCATGGAGGGGGCGCAGTCCCGCGCCATCCTCCGTGTCGCTAGCACGCCGAAGAAGTGAGACTGTTTGTGCCGGCGAGATATTTCGTCCTGACAGTAAATGTTCATTGAGTCTGGAATTTTTATTTCGACTTGACTTACACCAGATAAAACGACCTTGTCATTGACTCCATCCACGCAGTGATTTGAGTTTTTGCGAAGTGAGTGTTAAATTTTATAACTGTTAGTGAACTTCTGGGTGTCTTATTCAACTGTACATTCTCCGGAGTGTGGATGATCACGATGGTGTCGTTCGTACCGGCGCTTCTACTGGGCGTCCTAGCGATCCTTGCCATTGAAAATCGAATTGTCAGTGCTGCCGATGGCTACAGAAAGCCTACCGTTGACATGAAGATCCGCGATGACTCTGATTTATCTCAGGTAAATTCTTTTTAGGATTTTGATGCACTTTTTTTGTGTCGAGTGAAGTTTAGCAAAGATTATTTTTTTAAATCGTACGTGGTTCGTATTTTTGCCGATCGACGCCATGACGCTGTTGTGCTGTAGGTATATTCGAAGAATATAGATATAGTTAGATTACGGATTTGGCGTTTCTTTATAAATTTAATGTGAGGGAAGAATAACAAATGAAAGAAAGCGAGACTGCGAAACTTTTTTTAGGAGGAAAAAAAGTTTATGAGAAACTCCAGGTAGTATTTCAGTCTCTTCAGATGTAGGTATGCAAACATCGAGGGTTTTTAATTAAAACTTTTCATTCAAGCATTTAACTTTGCATCGATGGCTGCCAAAAGTTTAGAGGTCGAGAACAGAACGCTTATCATACCATAATTTGGAATTATAATTTATTCTTTGGTGTTACTGATTTCGGATCTGCTACTTTAAACTGATCCTTAGCTGCGCTATTTCATAGCACATGACCTCTGCTTCTCACATGTCAAAGTCATTTCCAGATTTAATTACATTATCATTGCTATTTCTTCCAATTCGTATAATCATTCTTGAGATTCGCCAGGTCTTTATTCCCATTTTCAAATCATTCTTTGCATATATTCTAATCTATTACAAATGTTTACTGTGAATGCACAACTGATAGAAGATAATAGTACTACCATGTAAATTGTTCTGTGTATGTGGTGTTGAATAGTCTACTTTTCTATAAAATACTGAGACTTGCAATACTGTTATTTTATAAAATTTTGTAAATTATTATGAGAACCAATAAATTCGTTCACCATGGCGTTTTAAAGAAGATAATACTGCATTCTATAAGTTGTTAAGTTCTCCTTTGGCAGCATTTAATAATGGAGTACTTCGAAGCTTCGTGCAATGGCAACTTGTTGCTGTAACAAAAATCACCAAGTTTCGCGGTCTACGCGATTTAGTCGTTACTTACTTCGCAAAGTAGTGCATCTTTCATCGTGCGGCCCGCCTTTCCTCTTCTTTATTTATTCTATCAAAATTGGAGACCCAGTCATTGGCTACAGTAAAACTTACGAAAATAAACAGTTCAGTAACTGAATTCCTGCTGCTTTTTATCCTAATTTCTGTTATATCCAGTCTCGACTTTATCCTATGACTTTCTATGAAGAACGGGCGACTAACGGTCAGTTTGGCGTCGTGTTCACTCGGTCACAGCAAAAACTGAAAGGTGTATTCACGGTCCGTACCGGTGTAAATGACGACCTTGCCCATCCCATTTTCCTGCCACTCTCTCTGTCCCTCATCCTTCATTCATGATTCCCCTCTTCCGGTCACGGAGCCGTAAAGTCCACATGGTACACGAGGAGTAGGGCACGGAATTCCAGAAAAGTTAGAAACAATCGGAGAAAACTGTCTCTCCCCATAATCAAATAAAGGAGGACGCGTAGAGCCAGATAAAAAACGCTGCGCGTTTACAATATAAAGATGAAGTCCAGAGATGCATAACAGATTGATTCTATGCTAAAAATTAAATGCTTTATACGCTGCTGATTCATACATATTATAAGGATGCGTCACAGGAAAACAATGTTCAGCAGCGAGCACGTCCCTCTTTCCGGTTACAGTACTAAGTATTTTTTTTTATTGTGGAGAATTCATAGAGCCTGCACATGCACTCGCTTGTAAAAGAGGGACTGAAGGAGAAAGAGTGAGTGAGAGAGAGAGAGAGAAAGAAAGAGGAGAGACTATACCCGGAGGCGGACCGTATGTCGCGTGTTTTTTTTTACGACTGTAGCAGAACGCCGAGATTCCTTCGTTAAAATTTCGTTGTGAAAACTACCTTAAGCCATTACAGCCTTCAGTCTCACTTCTTCGGCTCGACCGAACTCGTTGAGACGCGGGAGGTGAACGGACACACGAACTTATCCCTTCTTCCTCGTTCTCCTCTCATCTTGCGTTTCTTGCGGCTCCACCGGATATTTTTAACAAGCACCCCAGTCCTGAAACAAAACAACGAGCAGACTTTGTATATCTATATATTCGTGCACGTAGACCGCGTCTCTACATGGCGAGGTAACATTCACCGAAACAACGACACTGCGAATAGGGATTCCGTTGGGAAAATATAAAATGTTAACAAATGGACAGACAAAGGGGAACTGACATTCCATGAAACGGATTCACGCCTCTTTCGAGCCGCAGCAACGTTTTGTTAATTCGACTCTTGTATATTTATGTCGATAGTGACATATGTATACTTTGATACGAACAAATGTACGTGCGCTCATATCCATTAACGAAATATCGTATTGATGCTTCTCAATGTTTTTCTATTGTGCGAGCTGTTATTTCAGTGGTATCGTAAATCCTGTCGCGAATTCAGGCCTCTGATCGTAATCGAATCCAATATACCGCAGTTACGGGTACACTGTGCTCGGAGAATATGGTGTTGGTAAATTAATCATATATATCTATATGTATAAAGTATACTAGCGATCGTTACTTGGTACGACCTTCGTCTAGCTTGTCTTTTCATTAGACACTCCTTTGCAGCATGTACTGTACTCTTCCATCTAATGATGAGAGCACAGCCGCCATTATCGTACTGTGGTCAAGATATATTTGTGAGAACGAGTTTCTTATGGTTTAAGATGAAACTGATATGGAAGGTATCAGCGATTACGTAGTGGGTGGCTGCTTATAGGTAACCTGGACATTAGATACTCCTAATCTAATTCTAGATACTAAAGAATTGAACGGTACCAGAAAGATCCTAAACCGGTTGCACTATGTATCTTCTTAACTCGTTGCTGGTCCACGTATATCGTACTGTTGTCATGTTGTGCGCTACAGTGATGACTTTGCTTAAATTTCGATGATCGTGATCTGCTTGTATGTTTATCGTAGATTTGTATTATTTTCAAAATTTGCTTTATCGTGTCATACGTTATATTTTGTAACAGCTGAAATTAGCTTCTCGTCTATTTGAGTTCTATGGTAAAGTCAGTTTCAGGCGGTGCAGGTCTGAGCTCTCTAGTACTGTATGCACTAGTGATTATGTAATGTTAGAAGTTCATGGTGGCAACGCGTGTTAATGTACTTTTTGTACATTTTTATTTTAAAATAATTACGAAATCATCCCTATTTTAATGCTTTGTTCATTTATTACTTTCTTTCATCACACGTATCTTTAACCGTCGTAATGAAGCTTGCTTATGGTTTTATAGGTCTTCATGTTTCAGGAGTTGCTAGGTTACCAAGCGCTGTTCTGGGTACCAGGCGCGCACCGGCTGACATATTGTTCCGGTTTTGGCAAAATGAACTGAGCTTCCGCTCGAATGACACAAGGACGGCTCTTACTGTCGATGCGAACTCGTCGCTCTTATCGAATTGCTTTAAATCACGTTCTCACTGCCAGCCGAATATCCTTCCGCTTTATGCTTAATGACCATAACTAACTAGTCTTGTGCTTGTCATATTTTTTTTAAGGATATCTAGATCTTTTTTTTTCTCCATTTTCTCTGTTTCTCTTTTACAGTCATTTTGTTGACGTCTCACTACGCAGAATGACGATTCGCACGGTCAACAATATATAACATTCAGATCTTCACGATAACAGCAGATTGTACGCGTGCTGACTGGAGTGTCTATTTTGCTAATGTACCTAATGTTCCAATGGAACGAAATCCCTATCGAAAACCAAATACGGATGACGTTTACATGTAGCGACAAAACCAAACCATCGATAATTGCTGTCGATGTTTGTACATAGTACAGAGTGCAGATACTATGGACAGGTTATATGGGTATTATTGCGAGGCTACGAAGCGGAGTGACATTGGCCTCGAGGGCTAGGAAAATATGTGCTCCTGGCATTGCCGTCAACCCACTGGGACTAAGTTAGCTATTCTATTCAAATGTACGGTATTCATCTCGTATGCGCCGCCATGTACGATGACTGCTGCAAGCGAAACCCCAAAGTGCGTTATAACGCGACTACCGATTTAAACTATAACCATACCTACAGAGAGGGACGCAAAATACGGGTTAGAATCACGTCACGGCTCTTAGCTTTATCCACCTGCACAATGCGTCTACTCGACCACACAACGTCGATAACTTTTGAGACAAAGTCCACACACGCTGAATATGTCTCTATAGGGAATGATGATGAATAATACAGAATTTTGGAAAATTGTTGGGAATTGCTCTCCCTATGCAGTTCTACACCTTCACATCGATATACGCCTATACCTAGCTTTGCGTTTGCTAATAATCATCCCTTAAACCTCCTGCAGCATCCTCTGCATACTCGTTGATTAATGCCTAATTCATAGCAGTTGTGTCAATTGGATTTAGGTAAACCGATGACATTTGCAAGATACACGATATTTCGTAGTCAATCTGTCTAAGGGTTGTTTAGCAGGAATCATCAAGGTGTCCTTTCATAATCCATACTGTAACTTTCAACTTCGAAGGGATCATGTATGTGTTTCTCGGATTGCGATAGCTGGTCGAACTGCTGGCGGAACGACGATAGTTTAAGATAGTTAGTCAGCGCGGGGAAAGTAGTGGCAGTTCCGGATAGTTAGTGACCACGTTGAATTTCCATAGTCCTTCCTCGGTCATAGTGGATACACTTTGGATATATAGATATAGATATATCCAGTATATGGGTATGCATGTATAAGTGGTCTTCACGGTAATACCAAGTTGGCCAATAGTAGAGACAGTCTGTGGTTTATTAGTAACCATCTGCAACCTTCTGTCAAACCGTTCTAGCATCCCCTTAATTCTAGGACGTGTCGTTCCGTGCGCGTTTTAACGTTCTGCAATTGCCGTAGATATTGAGATTCCTACAATGGTGAATTCGCAGCTTCAAGATGCGAGGAATTGTGTAATAGCAATCATGTGACCCTATTCGTCAATCTTTCTCTCTTACTCTCACTCACTCATTCTTTCGTTCTCCGTCACTCTGTGTGTCATCCATTCTTAACTATGGCAATTAAGCAAGTAGTCCCGGAGTGCTTTTATTCGTCGTGACGTTCTGGCGTTGATAAAAGTCAGTAGGAGGAGAAGAAGGAGACGAGGAAGAACGTGGGAATAAAGAGAATAACAGAGTGAGAGGGAGAGAAGAGAAACCAGTGTGTAGAAGGGCAGAATGTCGAGAATACCTCGAGGAAGATCAAACGACAATCAACTCGGATAATTAACTCAGTTTATTACTCTACACTGTTTATTCGTATCGCGACTCCCGCTAGGCTGCCATTATCTCTTGTTATCTAAAAAGTGTTACGCAATTTATTGCAACTCTTGCAGTATCCACTGTACGATTTTTCGGGAGCATCGTTGTGTTCCTTTTTTTTGCCTTTGTTTTTTTTTCTCTCTTATCCTTCGCACCCACTTCCGTCGCCCTTTCGCACACTCTCTCTCCTTCACTTGATCCCGTATTACCGTCAATCGCATCCAATTTACCTGAGGATTTCGCGCGAACGAGATAATCGGAGAACGAGAGAGTCAGGTATAGCGTGAGTTGGTACTGCGAACTATGCCGAGGACCATCAAGCACGGTGTCACCGTACTCTGAGGTGTGGGTGAGGATGAGCTATGATTACCTCCTCAATTACCACTCAATGCCGCCCTCTTCGCATAATTTATAACGTCACGTACACCGTGAACGAAATCCATTTATATATCTTTGTCTCTCTCCATCCTTTCTTTTCCTTGATTCTCTCGTGCTCAATCCCTCTCTCTTTCCTTCTCTTTATAATACTGCATATGCCTATAGTACACGGTATACTGTTAACTTCCTTTGACTTGACTCAAGTCAGCTTCCTTATACCAGGGGATCCTATAAAGGGGCATGATTGTACACGTGAAACCTGATATTATGCGTAAATACGTAGAGCTCTCTTAAGAAGCTTCCAGTGACTCGTTAAGCGTAGTAGACGTTGCTTGAATGCGTGCACTTTTGTTACACCCGTTGGATTCTGTTCACGCGTAAGGCGACAATACGAGCCAGCCGGGAATGGGATGTGCGTGCAATAGGGAGTAATGATTCCTAAATTATTTAGTCTAGACTAAAGTGTGTCATGATACCTACTTGTACGTATACTGGGTGTTCAGAGTGTGTGTGGAATAAATAGTGATATGCTTTATTTTTTTCTTTATCATTACTACGTGGTTATTTGCGATAGCTACTACTTATATTAGTACCCGATACTATGTAAGTATCGTTGAAACGTCGTTGGGCGATCCAATTCCTATGAAATCCTTCTGTTAAATCTTCGTATAGGAGCCAATTGATGCGAGCTGAGTAAAGTTAATTAATGACCTGTCATTCCGCTTTGAAAAGTGAAAAAAGAAAGAACGTTCTCTCGTTGGCTATGACTTTGGAATTATTACGTGTTACGTTTAACAGACGAGAAAGTTAATTATTGCCGGGAGAAATGAAACTGTAAATGAATAATTTTATATAAAGTGCCAAGAAGTCCAATTAGGCTTTCTTCGGCGTACCAATAATGTTTATACGCTTATAGGTATATACAGTACGTATAATGCGCACGATATATTTACCTCGACATATCGTGTGTGTGCTTTGCGCGCTTCTCTCTGTTGTCTAACGTCTTATAACGAAAAATACGATTTATATGCTAATTGGAAAGTCTGTTGACTGGCATATTAGCATGAAAGCAATTTGTTGCAATCGATCCCGTCTGAATTCACTTTATACGCTTTAACCACGGCAACGTCCTTTGAGCCAACAAGAGTCTCAATCCTATTCACTATAAGAAGATTATTTAACGTCGTGACTATAACTAAGATTCTGATTAGGAAAGTATTCTAGCAGATATACTTTTCCTTCCGTGGTCGCTACTTGTCTCTCCATAAAATTATTTATAACCGGGATTTTGCATAATTGCGCAGTATATACTGGTCCCAGGGTATACATATCAGGTTCAGGATTCGTGGACACTTGTGCACGTTCGTTAGCGACTGATCCTAGTCGGCGAGTTTGGCGATTAGTTGATTATTAAATAAAGCCCGATTAGTACGCACGACGGCCTTCGCAGGCTTGGATACTAAGTCCGTAATCAAGGCAGGTTGTAATCCGCGGTTACATTGGGGGTGACCACCCCCTTTAACACCCTCTAGTAGGTGCCATCTAGATACCGGTATATGTATATGCAGACAGATAGCCAACATTCAGGGTGCGATGTAGATTCACCCTGTTTCAGGACACGGCTTCCAACATTGATGCAATGCGGCCGGCTAATCCGCTCTCTGTGTAAACACACCTTCATATGTGAGCTAGCGAGCGAACATTCGCTCTCGTGGAAACTGTTACGCCATACTTGCTCCTATCGCTGCTCGCACTTTAATCCTATCATACGGACTCGTCGTAGTCGAGATTATCTTTACGGGACTTTCGAATCTTTTTTTGTACGCTGGCAAATGTTTTCCTTTTTTTTGTTTTCCTCTTCTCAAACATCCTGTGGACTTCTCGGAACTTTTGTATTGTTTCCGCTGTTCTTCAGTGTATACATATATCTTCTTATTGACGTCGAAATTTTAATTTTATACTCCACTTTGCATAGTCGTAACAGTGAGGTTGAAATTATATTTATGTATGATAGTGGGTTGAGCCGTTAAGCCAAGCTCTGAGGATTCGCCCGAAGGGTCAAGTCCGTAGAGATACTCATAGCTACCTGCTCTGCGAATTGTCAATATTTGTGGATAAATTACGTTTGTTTTTAATTACCCGTAACGTAGTTGCGGCGGTTCTACCGAAGCTCCCTCAAGGACGCTTTGCTGCTGGCAACATTTCTATAAGGAGCAAGAGAAACGAGGGCGATATGTCTCTTTTCCAGACAGTCATTCGACTCCAACGATCGGCCGTTAAACCACGACGCGGACAATTGGAAACGGTACTTAAATGCTAAATAGTAGCCGTCACATACGTACTTTGGTTCTCTTTCTTCGTCATCGCAAAGTACGGCTTAACAGCGTGAATTTAACGATACGGTCTTTACTAGTTTAACTCATGTAATAAAGTACTTACTATTATAGTGTTATACTATTTGATGTTATATGGCATCCAAGGAAGTTGATATGCTTAGTTATACTTAATCAGTACATTTACGTTAAGGTTAATAATTCTTGTCGCAATTTCGAATGAAAACGAAATTTCAGAAGCGTCAGAATGAAGTAAAGCGACGTTAAAGCGTTTGGCCACTTTTGAGCGTGCTGTTTCGTTCAGTAGATTTATGCGTAGACTACCCGCAGGAATATGGAGACTCAGGCCATTTACAACATGAGCGTCGTTATGACCTAAGCGAGTGATCGATACTCCACTGGTGATGAGTGTCCGATGAAAAATAGGGTGAAATCGAAAATGAGGGATGGCAGGAAGGTCGAAAAATGTCTGTCAGCGTCGTCATTGTTACGGCGAAGTCTGGCGATTCTTCATTTTTTTTTCGAACCCTCCCCACCGTTCTCTTTGTTTAGCGGAGGCCCACGCCTGGCCTCGAAGTCAGGTAGTCGAAAGGAGAGAAAAATAGACTGTGCCCCCGTGCATCTGGGACGTTGGTGAGTCGAGTCAGGTGTACGGCAGGTAGGGTAGAAACTCTCTAAGGAACGGACGTGTTTAGGTGGTTACCCGTATACATGTATACAGGAGAATGGTATTGGCTAAGGGTGCAGGGTGAGATCGAATAAGGGTGTGTACGTACCTCGTAAAGAGAAGGGCTCTCCTCTTATTCTATCTTCATCGGAAATCATCTGCCACAAAAGACTCTGGGCCCCGTCCGCACCCTGTAGACGTCTGCCAGCTGATTCTAGATAGAATAGAAATTGAATACTTGACGTTCGGCGGGGGTCTAAGGGAGACGGCTATAGCAACAGCAGCAGGTAACAGTAGTAGTCGTTCGTTACACCGATTCCTTTCGACGAGGTCAGAGAAGAGGAGGACACACTTGCCGGGTGTGGCGTCGATACTTTTATGATAAATGAACTGGAGCTCTCAGCACTGGTTCGTACTTTATGGAAAGCGATTTCTACTCGTGTAAACTTGATACCGTAAGTTTTCCGGTAAATTGCTTTAGATTTCTTTACTTCACGGATCGCTCGCTTGAATACTATACCATTTCATTTCTTTCTTGTGCGCTTTTGATACCAATATTTGAATAATACTCTATTCGACAGTAGTTCCTGCTTTTATTATACCTTTCGTCAATTCCAATAATGGCCAATCGAAATATTCATTGATAATTTCGATCTTGCGAAAATTCTTATAGTAGATTCCTTTGTAGACACCTTATCGACTAGTTGTCCCAGTTGGGGTTTCCTATTATGTGGGATATGTTAAGTACAAAGAAGACCTAACTATATACACGAACTCTTGTATTCTATAGAACTCGAACATTTCTGTATATCATGCGGCCATCCAATGATATAATTATGTATCGATTATATATAAACTATATAGAGCGTTTTATATTGAAGAGGGAATCATTTATTATACGCCACAGTTATACCTACATATACGTATTATTAGAGATTCAGAAAGATTGATTTGTTTGTCTTTTTGAAAAAAAATTCCCAAAAATTACCTCCATTTTAGCATTTTACATCAGGATATATCCCCTTAAATATTGGAATTTTTCATAAAAATATTTCATCGTAGTAAATAACAAATTATTTTCTCTTCAAAATACGTTTAACGCTTGATTTATATAAATATTATATAGATTGAATATAGAATGTACACTGTACATTTTTCTATATAAAACCTATATATCATTTTTTCACTACCGTACTCCAGCGTCGCGACGCATATCGTTTCTTTGACCTACGTTAAATAAACCACGATTTAAAATGCACCTACGCTAATATTTATCCTCGGCTCCGTCGTCGCTTGTAACTAATCCAAACACCATAACGCCAACCCAGTTTCCAACTACGCGACACATGTCGGCAAGCAACTGTCAGTTTGCTAGCGACACAAACGGTACTACGAAGCCTTCTTCGAAGTCCGTTGGGGCATAATCCTCATCCGCTTGCAGTTACTGTTGATATTCAAGTAATTGTGTAAATTGGTCTTGATCTTCTCCTAAAGCATTATTGAAACAATTCAGCACTATTATATATTTGTGCCAACCTACAACCATCATCCATAACATTGAGTATAACAGTAAAGCTAGACGAGTAGATATAGAAAAGTTTGACAGGTCCTTGTAAAAGAAAGTCTCGTGAAGCTCCTCTGGGATCTCTCTTCCTGTTTCTTTCTTTCAAGGGCTTCCCGGAGACCCGAGTATTTCATCCTATATCCTACAACCAGGCGTGACGTAATCTATCACGGGAGCTCGTTACCCACCGATCCTCTCGGCTGTACAGGATCCAGACTGTGCTGTGGGAGCCTTTGGGATAGCTCAAGATCATCGAAGGAGTGGTGGGTTTTACTTTAATCGCTATCTCAGGCTGAAAAAACAGTAGCCACGTCCCGGAGGTTCCGTAAGCACGCGATAAGGATCAGTTTCGTATAACGAGAAGATTGTGTACGTCACTTTCGTCGCTTTGACGAAAAATCGAAGTAAGCTGCTTTTGCGACGACAACGGTATCGGTCAAACGGCTGGCTCTCTACGGAGAAATGGCGACGTCATCGCGAGTCATCCTGTTTCTCGAGAAAATCGCAAAAATTTGCCGGAAGTTTGATTGTCGAGGGGGCGCTATCCTTTTCCCGCGAAATGGAGCGTGCTTCCGGATTTCGTGGCGTTACTATCCTGGAAAGTGGGTGGAATGGCGGCAGGAGCGGCGCGGGGAAAGGGGGACGTCGCGAAAACGGCAGCTTGTCGAGCGATTCACTTCCGCCCTCGACGCTATGTCACTGTCCGCCATTATGGTTTTCTTACCGACCGAGCAGAACTCGTCCCCCTTCAGCTTTTCTTTTACTCTCTTTATCAGTGATCTTCTTCAGTGATATAGATAGAGAGATCTGGATGGCCCCTTCAGTGCTGGCAACTTTTTAAGATATTTGTTTAATCGAATGGCAGTTGGGCGGGTGGTAAAAAAATTGCAGCTGACACAGCAAATATATTTTTGCTCCTTTGCTCAATTGCTACTATCACTGTAAGTCCAAATGCGTAACGAAGCGTATTAATCCCTATGCTTTCTATTGTTGTGATTTTTTGACACGCTTACCAGTGCATTGTTATTCTCACGTATTCCAACGTAAAAATAAGACACTTATAAATAGGAAATAATACACTTCGGTACACACTTGGTTTTGCAGTGATAGCGTATATTTGATGTTGGAAGAACATTTTGTTCATCCGAAGCAAAATGCGATTGGTTGAAATGCACTGTACATTTACGGTAGTTAGCAGTACAAAATAATCTTGCTAATGCTGTCGACTTCCGACTGTTCTTTTTTTTCTACTGTCTTCAGTTTAAGTGACACCGTGTGAAATAAAACCAAGTCAAAATTGTTTGCGACAATTAATGGTTTGCTCTGACAGTCAATGAAATCGTCGTAAAACTGTCGATTAGTCGTACAAGCAAATTTTTTCCTGTCATTGCTGCGAGAAATTTATAATTAAACAACATGAAGGATCGTCGTCAATACTGGCTTACAGATCCAATGATAGTGAGGTCACTTGGTAGAAGGGAAAAATCAAATCGTAAAGTCTGACGGCGAAGGGGATAAATTCTCGAGGGATGAGGTTAGATCATCGTTATCTCGAGCATTGAAGCAAAAACTCGTCTACGTGCCGGAAGACTACGTTTACTTCGTTTACTTTGAACGCTATGCTTTGCTGCTTACTCTCAAGTCGCATATCTCAGCACCGTTGAAAACTTTAGGATCTCTTAAGGAATAGAAATATGGTTACTTGTGACACACGTTTTATATAGTCTATTTCGTATATTCTCGTATTGACACTTCCGTAAATAGTTTCCCAATGAAATGTTATCCTGAAAATTGTACATTCTAAACCACTGAACTCGTCATCATTTTCACTTCGCGATCGACTTCTTTTCTTTCGGCTTTCAGGTAAGCCGCGCATTCACGTGATAACCACTTACCCTATAAGCTTGCACGAATAAAGTCCAGCATGAAAATATCCATTAAAGGTACAGTGCTACTTCTTTAAGTTCAAATTTATCTTATCCATTTAACACGGTCATTCGTCCTTCGGTTATCTTCCAATATGTAATGAGACTTCATCCTGTTAAGATGCATTTAGTTTACTATAATTTTATCGCAAAGCAGTTATATATCTTTCACACCCTTATAGGGACTCTGAAAATAGCATGGGGGGTGGCCCTTCGCTCCACCCCTGTGTACAGCATCACGGTGGAAACTATTCTATTAGACGTTGAAACGATTCGGGCTCAGCTTCTGCCGAGTTTACTGGCCGACGGCACATTCTTAGTGGCGTCGAGACGACTGGCGAGACGACGCGGCGCGCCTTTGCGTCTCCTGCTCGTGTGTTTTCATTCCCTTCGATTCTCCTGCTCTCTCGCACTCTCGAACATCAGTAACCAAGCCTTACGACCCATTCTACCTACCCTCTTGGTAATCTCTCCCTATACGAGGAACCCCATGGATGCTCTTGTCGACGTCGGGGTAATGGCGACGACGCCAAAACGACCTTGCTGCGTGGCAGTCTCGTAGCGCGCTTAATTAATTATCGTCGCGCTTAACGATTTTCGTCCTGCGTGAAATATTAAAAATCCCTCGTTGCCGGGGGGGGGGGGGGCTTTACGCTAGTAGACGCTCGAGCATCACTCGACCCTCCCATTCCGAGTCCCTCAGCATTAATACGCACTGGATGTAAACTCTTGTGCAAAAAGGAGTATGTACGGTTAAGCCACTTCCAGGCTCGAGCAATAATGACGTACCTATCGTATTCTAAATCACTGCCATTTCTGTCCTATTATTTATCCAGCTAAGCAAAGAACGTCATTGGAACTCGGAAACACACAGAAAAGTAACGCGATGTCGAGTAATTGAGCTTTTATCGAAATTGATAAACGGGGCAGGAACGAGAAAAGGGAATTCTCGAAGAGATAAAATCTTACAATTGTCAATTCGCTACGAGAACTTTAATAGCCGGGAACCACGGCCCTTTATATTTCTCACAGTTACTAGCTTCCTGCTCATTCCCAATACCGGTAGTAGTTTTGTTACGTATCGAAGATAGTTTATCGCGTTGGCCAAGCTCAAAGACTATTTGCACGGCAGCGTTCTGCTTTCGGTCGGTTTCGTAGCTTAAAGTTGGCTGCAGCAACTGATCTCACGTTTCTCTCGTGTGTATCAGCTTGCTTAGGATTTTAGGTCGCGTGGCGACCAGCTTGTGGCACGGTGGATGAAAATTCAGAGCACTTCCGAAACCTGTATTACTTTTCACGGCGATTACGAGACGCTGGACATATACCAGTAGGTATAACGTATGTGTTTAGATACGTGGGTTACGTAGGTTACGTAGACCGCGTGGTTTGCCGCGAACCACGGAATAATGGGATAACTTGGACGGTAACTCACACGGATTACCTTCAGCCACGCTGGATTTAAATATTAACGACGCGGAACTACTTTGCCAAGAAAAATTAGCTCGGCCTTGCGACTCCTCCTCTCTTTTATTCTTGTTTTCGTTTTTTTTTTTTTTTTATACGGCTCTAAACGCCGAGGCTCTCCTGTCCGACTTAAATGCATCGGTTATCTTTCCTTACGACGGGACTAAGCAGACACTCCTCGTTACCAGTCTGGCATTTCTCTTCTATGGAACGTAATACCCGCCGTGAATTTCATAATATCGTATCCCCTTTAATCTTCCTCAAGGAGGCTCCGCACAGGAAACACAATACCTCTGTGTGCTACCATATGACACCGGAACGATAAAATATATTGCGGTTGACTTGCTTCTCGAGCCACCGTCAAACTGCTGCTTCTTCCTTCTTATATTCGTACGGCTACTACTACCTATATAATTTTAACTGTTAACATCTTGCGACTAAAGACAATTTACCCACCTTGTGTCTGTCTTACTAATAAACATGGATGTCGATATTGAATCGCACGGAGTTTATATCTATATAAGGAACAAGCTTGCACGATTTCTTATTTAAGTAAGCATAAGGAGGCCATGGAGAATTAAGGGAACAGTGGGTTCCGGCAATATCATGGATCCTCTGGATATTATTTTGTGGGATAGTAAGGTTGGTGGAGCTTTGGAGGTCGGGACTTTTGGTCATTTGTCTTGGTGGAGCCGTTTAGCGGGATCATACGCAATATGTCAGGGATGGTCCTGCATTTTGTCCGAACGCGGAAGGCATCCTTGGGTTCCTCATGAAACGGCAGGGGTTATGTAACGGAGATATGGGGAGAGCCCGTGGACGAAGAACTACGGCATTGGCATAACCGATGGACTGTCCGTAGCTGATGAGTCATGGACTTGTCCTCTGGACCTCGTGCTGGCCGTACTCTATTTTCCTGGTGACCCGCCCTTCGTCAACGGCACCTTCTTGTCCTTTCTCATGGCGAAAAACCTATTACATATGGGGGGGTGGATTCTGGGTCTCCAGTCGGCTGTTATGACTATATATATTACCCCTTTGACAATAAGGAAGAACCCTCAGTATGGCAGGTTGCGCAGTGCCGAAACTTCAGACTGGACCCGCATGCGCAACATCTTCAAATTATCTTTCGTTCACAAAAGACGTTGGTACCGTCACTCCTGCGCGTGGACCCTCCACGACGTAGGTATAAAGTTTCCTAAATCTTCGACGAGGTCGACCGGTTCTAAGTTGAATTTCTTTCTTTTAGGTTGTTGTTCCTTTTTTCCTGTTGCGTCCTCATACTTTTCTTGTTCTCCTTCCGCTTACTTCACTTTTTTGGAATTTTCAACATATCTGGGATTGTATCTGGATGTGTATGGTTAGCTACTATGGGAACGCGAATTTCATGGTGCCTCGAATAGTTACGTAGGCGATGAACCGTGCCGCCATAAATATTTTATCGTCGCCCATTTTTCGAATTCAGAATGTGCGATACGCAGCAGCCTTACGAGAGAAAGAGAGAGAGAGAGAGAGTCGAGCTCCCTCGCGATCCTTTCCCTCTTTCTTTTCTACCCCTGTCGAAGTCCTGTCGTGTTATCCCCCTGAAAATTCAGAATACCCAGAATTCGTGAGCGATGCGTCGCCATTTCTTACGGTTCGTAACCGACGTCTAATTTTTACGATGTTATTTTTATTCGAAGAATTCAGCAATATAGAATATCACGCCTTGCTAAAAAGAGACTGATACACATCACGTATAGATAAACCACGAAACCATTATTCTCTGACCTACCGATACGCATTTTGAATCGTACAATATCACACCTGTATTTTGACGCCTTCGTTTTATGCATCTGTATTCATGCAAGGCAAATGATTTTATCCCCGTTCAACGATGTCTCAAAAGGTGATGAGATTCGCCTTCGGCAACATGAATAAGGGATTCTCCTAAAACAGGATTTCTCTACTTAGATGCTCAAACTCTGGTCTTTACCCTGAAACCTTCGGACTTAGTGAAGAGAACCGAACTAATTAGCTTGTCGCACCTAATCCTTGCAGTGTGGTTTCTATATATATATATATATATAAGTATATCATGTCCTTATACATCCCATCATCCTATCCTGATGGCACGTTATAACAGTACCACGTATAACTACATGCACAGTACGTGTCATCAGTCGTTGCCTGTATACACGGTGTCTCTGAGGACTGACAAATCACTTTCTGATAAAGCACCTGAAATAATGAAACGACAGCTGCTGTATTTATATGCGTTTGGACGTTCATCGACAGCCAGTAAAAAAAAAAAATAGTTTCATTTTGCGCGGTTGGATTTGTTTTGTAACATACACGTTGTTTATTTGTATTTTCCTTTATGGCTCCAAGCCTCGGGGGACGAATCGTACCACAGAGTCTCGCTCAGTTTTATCATTTCAAACAATTCTAGTTATTGTCATTCGCGGCTGTCACTCAGATTCGATGTACGCGGCATTTCTTTCTCCTCTTTCGCCTCGTCCTCCTCCTCGGTGTATAGTTCTTTTATTTGTTGTTATTACTTCTCCCCGATGCACCCAACAAATAACGCAGGAAAGTATCGAGCTTTCAGATTTCAAAATGACAGTTGTTAAGGGTAACCGTCCTGGGTAATGTGTCCTGAGAGGAATCATTAAAGAAATCCTTGGTTATAACAGATGCGTCCTAAATAAGAAATGGCGTAACATTTGACAAATATTACTGGTGAGAGAAATCGTTAGAGCGAGATTATCAAGGATTTTCTATTTTTTTTTTTTTTCCTTCACGTTTTTCAATCCGTGAGACCATACTCGGCTTGGCTGATTGCAGGGAACATTTTAATGGAAATGGTTGTCATCTCCTTTTACGCTCCCGTGCGTATTCGGTAGACTGAGAGAACTTGTCCTACGTGCTAGACTCCAGGATCAGGAAGATGCTCGCTCCTGGAAGCGTTCGTTGGGCGTCACTGGGGACAAAGTAATTTTAATTATCCCATTACCAGCCTGAAAGGAAAGTTCACTGTGATATAAGACACGTATAATACCTATAGGGGTAGACAGGGGGTACATCGCGTTGTCTTGCTCTACTCTCTTTATATATAATTCTTTTTTCATCCCTAACGAACGTAGAAGTAGTTCTGGGTGAAAAATGTAATTAAACGCCCACGGCAAAGAAAAGGTTAAGTCCTCGTCTTGCAAGACGTACGACCCTTGTCTGGGACGTGTACCCTTATCGTTACCTCACTCCGTGCAATGGTCAAAGGGATAGCGATAATTAGAATGATAATGAGGAGAGCGTAATGGCCTTGCATATTATTCAAGTTAATTTTCATCTCTTCGATTCAACGCAAACGATTTATGAAGTGGACTCCTACTGGATGGTGAAGAATTCTCTTTTTTCTTTCACTCATCATTCAACTGACCCCATTCGTGGGTGTACATGAAAGACGTTTACCGCGCTACGTGATTTGAAAGCGTTATAACGACAAGCATCGTTATAGGCGTCTTGTTATTCTTGGACGATATTGCCAAGGCTTTATACAGTCAAAGCTCAGCCCGCTCGATACAGCTTTCTTGGTCCTGTGCGTATAAGGGTTGTGTATCTATTCCGTCTGAGTGGAGGGTTTGGTTAAGAGAGAGAGAGAGAGAGAGAGAGAGAGAGAGAGTAGACGTCTGGCGCCAGTACAGAATCCAATGAGTGGTGTATGCTGGTATATACCTCGTAAATAGTCCAAACAGTATATAGAGATGCGTACAGCGTATAACCCAAGGGTTCGAGAAAGCCAAACGGTTTGAGTGAGTTTTTTTTTTAATTTATAACAAACGCTGCAGTGTTATTGCAATGAAATATGTAAAATTAGACAACTATTTTTAAGTTATGTTCATGGCTTTACGCTCGCGGAACCGTGATAATGTCGAGTACACACGTTCACGTACTAGTAAATATCCTTGTACTATTGGCCGAGTTCCAGATGCAACGAATAGACTCCTTTCCCAGTTTGTCTGCTTCCAGTACCCGGTACATGCAGCGCTTAAAGGCTCGCCCGAAGCTCCCGCGGCTTTCAGTATCCGTACGACCGGCGAGGAGTACGTTGCTATGAGAGAGTTCGAGCTTATTTTCAAAAATGATTTTTGCCTCCTTTCACCTTTTGATGGTATCTTCTGCTTTTTTTTTTGTAATTATTTTACGCCAATATGCTCTTATTTGTCATTAATCGTCTTTGTCTAAAATCAATCTGAAACGCGACTAAATCACACGTATATCGTACTACGTAGTACAATCAGTCGCGGCACCGCCTTTCATGCCAGTTGCATTTAGTTTCGTATCTTCGTTGGATATGTACATACCACCCATGCTAGTCACGTCAGATCCAAATTACGCTGGCCGTTTATCCACGCATGGTACAGCTCCCATATGAGAGTCTTGTCTTCATTATACCAGCTCGCCTGCAGGGCCGTGTCTCACGCTGATTTCGACGAGCTTTACGTTAGACAGCTTGACGGCTAATGCAAGCGTCGGGCGTACCGTAGCGCCACGTGATGGATTGCATCTTCGAAACGACAAGTCCCCCTCCCCCCCCCTGCGATATCACCGGGCGAATACAACCCCAGATTACTTAATAGAATTAACGTGCACGTCAACGCGTCGACGTTGCTGACGTCCTTAACGAGTAGCATTAAGTCCTAAGCGCACAGCACGCGAAAGCTCAACTTTGTTTTACCTGAGTCGTGTCTTATTACGGGGCTAACTGTCTTAGAAGGGAACCTTGGGCCCTTTGCTTCTAAGTCAGGCATTAAGACTGACCAGTGGGGAATTACGTCATTGGATGACAGTTGCATGTGCGTGCAATTCCATGGGATATTCGTGTGTTAGCCGTACGGTGGAATGTACGTATACTTGAGTTTATATGCAGAGAAAGTTATGCAATGGTATCATATAAAAGTCGACGGGTGCTTCCGGTAGTTTGAATTCGCTCTGAAAATTCCGGAAATGGAGGCTCGTTCTTGCAAGAAATAGCCTTGTGCCTCGACTGAGAAATTTTCGTCTGACTTTCCACGGGCACGCGATATATGCAGTCAAGTTCTCTATGCTGCCTTTATGTTACATCGAAATGAATTCCTCGTTAATCGATGCATTCAGTCGATTTCGACGCATTCCTCGCAGGGCTTGCTTGGGAATTCAATTCGGATCTCCAAACGGAGTCGATCTCCAAGCCTGTATAGCTTTGCGCTTAGGAAATTCAATACAATTCGCAAACGGCATTGCTGATGTTTCAACGTAAATGGTAGCGCTAAAACCGCTTTTCCTGAACTGACCTTAAAGGGAAGGTGCGCACTTTCTTTTCTGCCAATACAATTATGTATATCCGTTAAATGTATTTGGAGTTCGCTTCGGTAACGAGCATTGCTTTGCTACTAGAGGATCAATAGAGGAGGCGTTATTGTTATTCTATCTGATTTGCATGAATTATTTCAGACGGTTATTCAAACGGAAACAGATGCGTTCCGCACCGACAGGCAACGCCGGAAGTAGTCGGAATAAACGTTTTACCCTCGGAGAAATGCGGTGAAAATCAATTGATCAACCTTTACAGCCCCAACCAACCACCACGATAATCCAATGAATTTTTCCATTGATTATGCATATTAACCACTTCTGCATGATATCCTATTATATGTATATATGTCGGATTTACGACAAAGCTTTAAATAGCAATGGCGCTGACATTACAACAGAAGTTTCTAAGTCACGCAAGCAAAGCCGAGCTTACAGAGAATCAATGTGGGATTAGGAAGTGAGAGAGGCTTGGCAAAAGATCGGTCCTACGGTAGGGTCGACTCAATATTGTATATTAAGCGATAAGGACGAATCTCTATCGCGGCAACAACAAGTGCGAGGAAACAAAAGGAGTATTATGCAAGAAATAGATCAAGGTATGTTCCTGACAATCACCGTCCGCCTCTCGTTTCTTATTTCACGGAGAACATAAATCACTGTGAATGTTATATTAACGATATTTCACC
>JARPRG010000230.1:1493347-1548303 GCA_031001745.1 Hartigia nigra
GCAACTGAGCTACCTTGCTGCCTCGAGGTAATAAGCGTCTTGTCGGATCAGATCGAGGTAATTGCCCGACACGACCACGACCAGTTGTACCAACGCTACTACGGATAGTATGATACTGCAGATAATGTTTGTACCGTTCATGGTTAGCAAGACAGGGCCGTTATTCGAGCATTATGTTCTTGGCAGAACAAATACAAGAGACCTTATAGATACGTCACGTTGAAACCGTATAGTTACGCAACCTGAACCAATCGAAGTTTAGATTGTATAACAGGAAATCATATACCGATAAGCGAAACAACACGAAGTACTTTATATAGATATAGCTCTAGTGTATTTTTTTTACAATAGTATCGATGATTTATATCAAGGTTTCTTCTTGACCTCAATCTTTGTCACTGTCCTAGCCCATCACTTTACACGTAACGCATTGCCAACTGCATACGTTGTAATACGGTGCCGCCTGGCTAACACTGAATAGAGGAACTGAGAATGGAGCACGCTGCAATGGTGACCTGCAGTAGTTCAGGTGTCACGAGTCACGCGATTTATCTCGGCTATTATACGCTCCGTCGACACACGCGCGGCCGCACGCGGAACGCATGCGTGCTTCCCAGTGATGAGTCGCGATGTACATCTAGCACCTATGGAACACCATAGCCAATGTGGGAATTGAGTACCTATCTAATGGTGAATCTCTTGTGCAAGAACTGTTGTTGGTACTATTAGTATTGCACACGGAGAAGAATGAGGTTTCAGTTTCGGGCACAAAAAGCATATGAAATCTGAGCCATGAATCCTCGAATTTGTATGGCAGTGTCAAGATACGTGAAGTTTATGGCAATAATTCATAGATGTCGACGAACTTTAATAGACATAATATATTATTTAATATATTTACGTGTTATTGAATTCTTTAATTTCCTCTTGTAATTCTAGTTCAGTTCTGTTGGCACGACTTGGTACGCTAACTGAATGGGGTCGGTAATTGTTTTTTTTTTTAATCGTCACTTCATGCTTGGGGAAAGACTGGGCGGTACTTGGTCTTAAGCTCTTAAGTCGTATAACGGTCGTTTCTTCGTAGAATTTTAGGGGTGACACTTTTAAGGCTGCTACCGAGTTCTCAATTTCGTGACAACAGGAATCAGTCGTGACACACCTAGGAGTGAGCTGTTTTGAGAGGGTGAATAAATTTCTGGAAAATTCTCTCTAGGACATTCTCTCTCTCGTTCTATTCTCTCTTGACAAAATTCTCTCCTACGGTATTTCAACCATCTCCTCTTTTAGATCAAGCTACGACCTAAGCTTGACGGTTACAGGTGGTTTCTTTGAGATCTAATAAATCGTCCTGGACGTGCTTAGCCCTTCTTATATCCACCCTGTAGTGTACAACTTCCGGTCCGACCCTTGTTCGTGTTCTAGGATTATCCGGATAAAATGTAAAGGTGGATCATTAGAACATGATTTTACCTTCAAGAATCTTGTACCATGACGTATCAGAAAGTCTGTGAAAATGAGAAAAATAACGTGAGACACCGTGACTCCATAGATTCGCAACTTGGACCCTTTTATGTCACGATATTATTGCTCAATAGAGTGAAAACGGTCCCCTTCATATTTAAGAAAAAAAAAAAAAAACCCTAAATATTTACGAACCCCTAGAACGGGATAAGATGGAATTTATACGGCAGAACCGCTCGTTTCACGGTTAATGGCGGACGCGCCTTTTCCGGGTCTGGATATAGCTTTGCCGCTTGACGTGTCTAGTACTTGATAGCTCCGAAGGTATAGTAGTAGGCGCCAGACATAAGCCAGCCCAGTCAGTCAGGCAACCAACTTCATTGCGTTGCACTTTCAACCCCCGCATATATATATTTTTTTTTTCGATGTGCCGCACCCTCGCATTATCGACTCTCCTTTGCCCCCCCCTCGAGACCAATAACCTCGATCGTATCCTCAAATAAAAGTAGATAGCAGGATATCGATGCGTACTTGCTATCTATACTCTATCCTGAAAACATGGACCCTGCCCTAACTCCTTTCCCGCCATGATTCTCCTTGTAAACTATAACTGAACTCCGGCCACGTTGATTCTTCTTCGCTTGGAATTTTCCGCGCAACTTTATCAGAATATTGCATCGCAAGTAATCACGAATAGGGGGAGGTTCACCTTTGGAAAATTCCACAGGTCTCCAACCCTTAACTCGTCTGCATTGATGTTACCGTCTCGAAAGATTGCGGTACTCTAGGAAGAATGTGCGGTTTTTTATAAATATAGTTATATTCCTAGCAAGAGAAAAGGATGCCTTTCATAACTCTTTTAGACGCAGCTGTATACTGAACCTTTGATAACAAAGCGGAAACTGCGTATACTTTGGCGCTTATAACATATTCCAGTTAACATTGTATCATGTTGTTTATTTGGTCAGAGTGAAGACTGATAGTTAGCGTCGCTTTTATGAAAGTGAATACAGGATATACTGCTGGACTTTATGAATCTAATAGCTAATCCAATAGCTATAGGTATTAACAAGCGCAAAAACAACTCTGTTATTTCCATTGTAAACCTTTTAATGTCTCGTCATATTCTAACAAAGTTATTCGTCGGCCTGAGATTACATAAAGTGCAGTATTCCTCATGGGAGTGCATCCTATGTGAAACTCCTCGAATGGTTTTTCCCAGAACGCTGGAAATCGCTCGAAAGCTTCATAAAGCTTTTCCGGTTACGTCGCTCCTGTCTATACTGCTGACATTCGCTATAGGGAGAGTCGCCATCAAACTCAACCCCTTGAGTGCACTCACGCCGACTTAGTTAGGGGAACGAGGTTGTCTCCTTCGGAACGGCATGGCAGTCGAGTTACCAGGGCAGACTTGTGGACAGACGTGTAGGTAGGCAGCCAGATAAGCTAAGCCAGGGCGTGACAGTTCAAGTCAGTCCAATGCAGGCCAGGGTGGATTCGAAATGTCGTGAAATATAGGGAAAACTTTTGGTCGAAGTACTCCAGCGGGAAATGCTTCCAGGATTGTTCGATTACAGACAGATATATAGATATAAGATTCAGCAATTTTGTAGAACACTGCACAGCCTTGCCAAGCACGGTAGAAGTCACTGTTTATAGAACTACTAAGATGGAAATGAATTATAGGAAAAGTATGCAGTTCGTGTATGATTTTGTCTACATATGTATATGCATCATATATGAAAGTTACATCGATGTAATAAAAATTATAAGTGATCAACAATATCTCATTCGTGTATTTGTGATTTTTAATTTTTTCGAAATTATTAAGGTATGGTCATTCGTAAATTTTACAGTTTAAATCTATGGAATCAAAGTTAACATTTTTTTTTTTACATAAAATTTCAATGAAATTCATCATTTACCATTTTTTACTTAATTAATGTAAATTTTATATACGATTTATATATGGTTCATATTCGAGCAAAATTGTGAATGAGTTATATACTTTTTATATATTTCTCTTTCATCTTAGTACGTAAAATATGGAATAAAGCTGCGTATGGCAAACAGGTTCCTTTGAAAAAGCGGCTTTAATGAAAATATGATAGGTACGGTCGAAATAGCATCTGTACCGTATACAAAGATAACTGAGAATTTTGAAGAATTCTGAATGGTTGATACGATATGAAATTTTTGTTTAAGGGAGAATCGTTATTTTTACCAATCGGACACCGGAGAGATGTTTCTCGCAATCGCGTTAAGGTTATGTGCTGAGTAGCACGTATACGTGATATAGGAAATGGGATTCGTTTCGGGACGGGTCCTATGGATTCTGTGGATCCCGCGAGGGTGGATACTGAAATTGGAAAGAATATCATTTCTTCAGTTTTATCGTTCTGAACCTTAGGGGGTGGCTGTAAATTCGAATGCTTAAGAAATCCTTGAAATTCCTTCAGCGGAAGTCCTAAGAAGTTCTCTGTCTTAATGAATGTTTGTTGAACGTGTCCCTATGACTAAAGGTTGTCAGTTTACCCTGATGAGAGACTTCCAGATTCTCATCCTGCGTCCACTTTACAGAGACTTTGTCGGGAAAGAATTGAAGTGTCGAGGGTGGGTAGCGGCGGAGGGGTGGTTTATGAATTCTTAGTGATTAAAAGGACCATCATTTCAAGATCGATGGTCGAGCTAATTAAAAGGGGGATGACAAGGATGATGAGAAGGATGCATTTAACGACGGAGATGTCTTTGTGATTGCGTCGTACTCGAATCCTTTGGATTCTAGCGCGATTGTTAAAATTTTACGACAAAGTCGCGGCGAACGGCGCTGATGTACATATTTGATAGTTGAGGAAATTTTAAAGGGTGTAAATCGAGTAAAAGAATTTTTAAGCATCGTCTCTCTCGACTTATGAAAATTTTCATAAGTCGAGAGAGTGGATGCTTAAAAATTCTCTTAAGAGAATTATTTGGTATGACAGTGAGAGCGAGAGAGACCGAATAATGGTATCTCGTAGTTAGGGGCCAAGCAACCCCTAATCGCTGGATCAGAACAACCACAGTAATCCTCCCTCTCTCGTCATGGAATATACTCTCTTGCAATGCTAGTGCGAAGGACAAATAGGTAGGCGGTACCCTGTTTTACCCTAGGGGGATGATGACACCCTTATAAGTTAGAAAGGGCGGTTCCAGCACTCTCTTAGGCTTTTGCCCTCTCGCGCACGATACACGTATTACGAGGGAGGATTGCTTTGCTAATTCAATCGAAAATTTCACCCTCGATAAACTCCAGCAGAAATTCCCGATTTTTCCCTAATACTCATTCCCACCATACAGCGATAACCTGACACCCTTTTTCTCTATCTAAATCTTTAATTTTTGTCCTTATCTCTTCTCAACCTATCTTCAATCTACTGAATCCTACTTTAAATGACTCCTTCACCCCCACTAAAGCTCAGTCCCATTTTCCTGTCAAACGCAATGGCGTACTTCATTCTCAGAAGGGAACTCCTCGGCACCGCTTCATCTACCCTAGTTCGGTTGCCGAAATTCTAAATGAAATTGATTCAGAGGTTGAAAAGGAATCACGAATCGAAAGGATACACGCTACTAGGATACCGGAAATGAAGTGCTCTCAGGTGTAGGAAGCTTCTGGGACAAATACTTTGAGAATGATATGGCGGTTAGAGTCACCGTCTTCCTAAACGCTCAAACACGCAACACGCTCTGTACTGTACCTGGCGAAGTAGTAAACAGAGATTCTCACCCTGTGCAATAATATACCACTAGATTTCACTGTACTATAATATACGCTATTCTCTTCTAGAGGCATTCAAGAGACTTCCTGCATGTGGACAAAGTGTCTTATGTACACCATATGCTATCCGTGTAGTAACATACTATGTAGGGATAGGGGTTGAACAGTGAACCGAACCGCCATTGATATGAACCACGAATAAATATAGACACGAGCTGAGACGACGCGCAATATATCGTCTGGTTTATTGGACATCGAACGTCCCCTTGGTTCTGGTAAATATCAGGGTTATTAAGGGACTAAAAGTGATCGAAGGTTAACACATTTTCTTCCTGAAATATTAATTTTGATAGGTTTTCTGTAATATTAACTGAAATACGAACGGAGCCAAAGTATTTTGGGGTGGATATTGGTATTGGTGTGGGAAGGGATGATTTTGAAAATTTCATTCATTTCATCCCTCACTGTTAACCCCGAACATTTATCCAGTAGTGTGCGGAGCCCACGTGGAAGGAGAAACAAATGTTTTCACTAGGGGAATGACAACTCGTGGGCGTGTGTTTCAGTAAAATCGATGACGTAATAGAATAATCTGGAAGCCGTTGAAAGTCTGTATCGAACCCCTAGTTGCAATCCTGTTGGCTTCCCTACTTCGTGACGCGTAAGACGAACTTTATTTTTTTTGTATGTATACTTTGTGAGAAAATCCGACTTTTTACAACGAAGGTGGTAGGTTGGGATATTTATTTTTTTGTTTGTTTATACTACTTCTGCACAGCCTAAATATTGTAAGACGGTGGAAAAGTGAGAGAAGTTAGTGCCAAGGTAAACGACTGTTATAAACTTTCCGAAAATTAACTCCACTCAATTAAGCTTCCGCTTGAGAAATCGAACTTCCTCGGGAGGAAGGAAAACTCTTCGTAAGCCGTGATCTTCGCTCAGATCATTTAATCCACTCGAGGTTGGGACCCCTGTGCTGCGACCATAAAACCAAACTCTACTTAATCCATACTCTTTTTCGAGATCCACAATATTGAACTTTCAATGTTCTCCTGATAAGCTGCAAATAATTTCAAGTATCTTATGTTACTATATTCAATGTCTATACACCTTCTTTAAAACTTAGCAGTTTAATTGCACGCGCCGCAAACTTAAAATTATTAAATGTTTTTTGAAAAAATAAAATTATTTACATGCTTCCTTTCTTTCCTAAATGTACAATATTATGTACCTGGTAAATATCAATATTTAACAAAGCTGCCACAGCATGACAGAACAATGGTGCGTATCAGAATTCGATGATCCCATAGTGCGTGAAGCCTGGATCGAACAGACCAATACAAGCGTACTACAGCGGTTTACCAGTCTGGTCGGAAAGCCTCTACCTGGTATCATGAAAATAACACCCTTGTATGTCCCTGTTCCACCCCCCTCCCCCACGCCGTTCATACGAGGAAGAATTTGATCGCATAGATTATTCGTGTTAAGCAACTGGATTGGAAATCGATTCAGGAGATCGTCTGAATTCTCTGTACGATTAGATTAGATACCTATTGGGCTGCTAGGGTCCGGTGGGTAGTGGAATGATGAAATCTCTCCACCTTCATTAATCGCCAGGGACTTCATGGATAAGTAAAACGGGTCAAGGAGTATCAATTTTGAACTTGGCAAGAGGGTCGGGTCGAAGGGTAGTCATTTCAGTAGATAAAACCGTTTTTGCAGCATCGCAATCAAACGTCCTAAATGTGTAAGTGGAGATAAAGATTCAGGCAGTCAGTGGGAATCAAGTTTAGGTAGTAGCCAGCCAGCGGGTATTTCTCCTCCAGTATTCGCTAGTTTCCCTCATTACTCGATCCCAAAAGTTCTCGATCCCTATTTCACCTTGACCTTCTTCACTCCTTTCACGCATCTCATCGACCCTCCTCCTCTCCGATCCGAGTCTGAACTCTTGACTTCCGTCACGATTAAACTCCCCGGGCATCCTACAATTTCTCTCCGGCTATTTTTTATTATTTTACTAGGGCAATTGCATCTTAACCACACATGCTGCTCCACTGACCAATTTCGTTTCCAGAATCTTGAGCTTGTCTTCGAAATTAGTTCAGAAGGAATTTGCGTTAGGACCTTGCTTTGCTTTGTTTCTGTAAAACGTCTAAAGCATGGAACACATATAGTGTTATACACCGTAGTAACTAAATTGCCTTGGGATAATTGTCAACGTAGAGATAAATCTAGTACACCGTCCCTTTTTAATATTTATTTTAAGCCTATCCCTAACAATCTTCCACTGATGAAATAAACATGAAAGTTATTCACGGCGTGTAAACAGAGTGGCTAACTTGATAAATCCACAGGAATAGTCAGGACGAACTGAGTTGAAATTAGTTTCGTCCCGGCAGTTGGGTATCTTGGTGAGTTTCAAAGGGGCTAAAAAAGTGAGGCTGAATTTTTCTGAAAGGGGTACAGTAGAATATGGCTTTTCGAGTGAGATGGAGGAGCATACGAAAGCTTTAGATCGACAGGGAGGTCAACAGTTTGACCCAAATAAAACACATTTCATATTCCTTCTCCGAATAAGGCTTCGTGTTGGTTAGATTTCTGCAGCAAGGACGCTCAAGTTCTACATCCTTTTATCCATGGTTATTTTTATGTTACGATTGATATACGTTGCGAAAATTTTCGCATGTGAAACGTACATTATCATATATGTCTTATTCAAAGGAAGAGCACTGTTACAGATGAAAATATGGTACACGTATTGCCGACGCGTATCTGAAGGTTGAGCAGCTCCTGTCAACGACCTGTATACACGTACGCTTCAACCTTTTATTCAAAAAGGAATACAAGATCCTCAATAGAATAACAATACGTCGAACTAGATTCCATGGAAATACATATTTACATATAGGAATCGAAATTGCTGTACAATCTTTCGACGTACGTAAATTGCTTGATGATACGTGATAAACCCAAAGCCATTATGAAATTATATTCTGAACGTGTATATAAAAAAATAAGTAATCGGGAAATCCCTAGAAATTGATCCAATGCTTAGAGGTTATTAATAGTCAGGATGCGTTATATTCGGACAAGTCACGTTATTTTCCTAGCAAAACGGAAGTTTCACTTTAAATGTAAAAAATACCACGTACAGTATAGTCCTTAATAACGAAACCGTTCGATACGCAGCTGACGCCCCACTTTCCATGTTTATCCTCTGTGGTCTATTCAGTAGTTTGAAATTTTCAACTGCCTTTACTTCTGCACGCGATCCCCTTGAGGATAATATATTAAGGAACCCTTCGCTTACTATCACAAGACTTTATAAAAATTGTTGGCAACTTTTTAAAGGTACGTAAGCGGTGCTTGTTCCATTGGGAGATAAATTCACAAAAAGAAGAATTATAGTATATCTATATTTTTACTTCTTAATGTTCTTATTCAATTTCGTACTCGTTCAAGCTCCGATCCACTTGATACAATTCTTCAAGGACGAACTTATTATCGAGCCGCTCTATTTTAGACATATTTTTCTGGGACCTTCATGACGATCGATCGGCACCAGTTAAAGTAGTGTCAGGAACTACCGCAGAGCAAGATAGGCTCACTCTTTCTATCTTTTGATTTAGATGCCTATATAATTTCCTGTTTTCGTGACAATATAAAGTTTCTATTGAAAGCCTTAGATACAGCTGCAGATATCGATTAAGCTTTAATATTAGCGTTTTAAATGTTCAGCTATCTTAGAGACCTTGTAGGCTTATGCTAATGCATTATAATGATAGAATATATTTCTTTGGAATTTTTATACAAAATTTTAGGTATAGCTTTAAATGCCAGTTACAAATTTGGATTAAAGTCTACAGTTGTCATAGAGGTCTCAAGGTTAAAGATTAACTCGTGGAAGCGAAAGCAGAAATGATTCTTATCCTTATCCTTCTCACATAAATAAATCACCCTGGCCAGTTGCGTACCTTAAAGGCAGCCATTCTGCTATTTATAAATATGATGTGTACTACCCTCTCCAAGAAGGGATGGGCACCACGTGTGGCAAGGACGTTATGCCACGTTCGCACGTCGTAACGCCGTACGATCAATGACTGTTCCGCTGTGTAATAAAATTCCTAACAAAAGAAGGCTTCTTCCTTAACTTCCTTCTCCTCCGTCGTTTTCTTATTCTCGACATCTGTCTCCACTGCAGACACGTGAACAAATATTTGGATCCTCTCAGAGATGCTGATCACTTTATGGATTTCAACTTCGCTCGTGACGGGATAAAGTAGCACCTTGAGGAGCGATTCCCATAACCGGACCGAGTAACCACGTACGACTAGGAAAAATTCTAAGGGAGAAAAAAGAGTAAGATAAAATTGGTAGAAGATCGTTTCGTTCTCCCAAGGGTAAGAATGACTCATAAGGGTAGAGGAAGGTGTTACGGTATTATAGGAAACGCAGAACTCCCTGTAGAATAGGCCTGATTCTTTTCAAGAATTTTTCACGGCTTTCCCCGATAACTTATACGTATTGTACTGTACACCTTGGTACGTGCAGGGGAAAACGAGTCTTAAACAAATATAGCGCAAGCCAATCCTCGCTGCTAGGAGTACGTGCACTGTAAAATAGACGTGAAATTCCGCGGTTGGGTAAATCTTCGAAGAAAACGCGCTGAGCTTCCTAAAGACCGTGTGTGCGGAGGAAAAGGTTAGAGAGGTGAGGTCCAAGGAGGTCGGCCGATTGAGAAAAGTCCGACTATTGCTTCTTGAACGTGTGCACGAAACTCCTTGGTGCACGTGCTACATACGTTAAGGTCAGGTCTATACTTCTGGGAAGTAGAGGGATTCGGGATACATAGATTTAGAGATAGCAGAGCTCTCGTAGCATCGTAGCATCCATTGTCTAAACGTTAATTGTTGCACGGTACGTCATGTTATTGCGTTGGGACTGCGGTTCAACAGTGACGAAACAGCCGCGTCAGTGATATGACGTCGTGTTATTTTTTCGCTATAGCAGGTGTGTTCGAAGGGCTGGGTAGGTAAACGTTAAAGCTTGATGCAAGGTAAAGACGCGGTCTTTGGACAGAAGGTGGAAGTAAGTAAAGCCTGAGAAGATTTTCCTTTCTGAAGTGGGAAGCGTCTCGTCTTTTATCCGACGCGAGATTATCGTCGAAGCGCAAACAGCTTGGGAAAGTTTGCGTGTGGAATTACGCAAGCGGTTTTGCGATAACGTTGTGCAGACCGTTTACCAGTCGTCTTCATAGATATACGTCCGTAGAAGTTTCGCAATGTCCATTTTGAATTTCTATTTAAGTCCGATTGCTTTTCTGTATTCGAGTCCATATATGGAAAGGCTTTTTTTTTTCTTTCGATCTGTCGAACAAATCCTGCGCAAAACTTTTGATTAATCCAATTCTTTCGTGGAAAAATTTCACGAGGCATGCTTCGAGTTTTAAAAGCTTCTCGCATACTCCTTATCATCTTCGTCTTGACCATCCAACGAGATTTTACGGTAACCATCAACTCTTAACCGCTACCCTTTTTTTTCTGTGTTGCAGGTACGTGATTGCATCATAAAATTCATCCGGCTGGCATTGGTGCATAAAATAGTTTCCGAGCTTTTCTGAGAACGATAGTAAGTAGGTTACGGATCTGGGTGCGAGAATAGAGAAGGAGACTGGTTTATCTTCAGGGCGTTTACAACCCTTAAATCTTGCCAGTGTGTGATATTAAATTTTTCTATTGCTCGTCTATAGAAAATTAGACGAGGGGAAGATTCATATTGTTTGAAAGTGTAGACGATGAACTACGGTCGTTCCATAAGTAAAAGATCTTGTCTAGGAGACTCATTTATTATATTTAATAGCAACAATAACAAGTACATAATTTAATTGCCCAACGTATATTTTCGCTCATTATATATTTTTTTTGTTTTAAATATCCAGGTTTTGCTGATTCCACTGTCACTATTTTGTATTTGACTCTATGTTTTTTTTTTCTATTTCGGCTGACCAGCTACATTTATTTTTTTGCTCTCTCGTTTTCCGTTTATCAATATCGTCCCGGGGGCGAACGTCGGAATCCCGTCGTGCACTTTTGTTATGCATCAACGAGTGTATTTCCGGGCCGGATACACACGAAATTCGATTCAATTCAAATTTCGTTGCCAGTCCGTTGCTTCCCGCTTTATTTATGGACTCTCGTGTCATTGGTATTTTGATGCGGGTGGCGATAGCCGATCGAAACAATGACGGAATAAATCATTATCGAGTCTCACCGTGAGATATTCGAGTCTCCCGTTGGTCGTAGTCAATCCTGAATCGTAAGTGACGTCGATAAATCACAGGTTTTACGAGCGATTCAGCCGAATTCACCCTGAAGAAGATTTCGCGCTATCGCGTTAGTGAGAGAACGTATCATGGCTGAGCGATATTCTACCGTTCAATATCCACTTTACCCAGATGGTAAGCGTAAAAACCAGTTTCTACTCCAAGAGTTCAAACTTTACGCTTCCTTTACATCCGTCACATTAACATTTGTTACAACAACCGTTTTCATTCGATAATCCATATAATAATGATAATTCATCTCGCTACTTTTATCGCTCTAACTCTTTCCGTTCACATCAAAAACTCTAAATACACGATGGATACGTATAAGATAGAAGACGACAAAAGAGCAGATCCTCCTCGAACCCTAAACTTACTTTAATGCCTTTTCCAGACAACGCCATCTTTCGGGAGAAGTTGTCTAGGATTATACGTTCTTTAATTAATCCTTGATGATATCACGATTTTGCCAGTGAAGTATCTTATAGTTTGGTAAGTGCTGTAAGCGGCGCTGCCATAGAAAGAAAAGGAAGGGCTGTGAGGTTGCGGCGTGTCGTTCAAAGCAAAGTGACATCATGAGTCTCACACAATGGTGCTGATTGGTGAAATTAGCTAGTGCAGCCACAAGCGGTGGGTTGACTTTTCGCTGTAATGTCGTGAGAACGAGAGAAAAGAGAGAGAGAGAAGGAGAGAAGATCAATTCGAAGGAACGAGTCAGTGTTCGAAGAAGTCCAACGAGAGAACGGAGGAATATCATGTTCCACACTGAGCTGTGAGTTGTGAGCTGTAAACGGAGCCCTGCGCGTTCCGTATGGATTGCGGAGACAATTGCGACTTCCTCTTGGCACGAGGAGTATCCCGCATCCGTTGCTCTTATAGTGCCGTTATGAACGCGCCTTTAAAATCTCTAGCGCTATGGACACGGATCGCTGTCACGAGATTGGCAAGTGTCTATTTTTACGATTGAATTTTACGACGCACGCTTCGAGGGAATCTACGTTGCGAAGATATTTGGTTGCGCTTTGGATTTTTATTGTGAGCGGTGGGATTGCCTTTTCGTGAAACTACAAGAAAGTGCAGTCGAACGACGCGAGGATGCACGCGTCATAAAATTTCCAAATGCCAGTAGTCTCTTCAGCCTTCGATTCCCAACCCTTGAACTCTCGCTTCACTTGTCACTCTAGTTTTCTATGGAGTTCTTTGTATTAACCAAAGATTCTCGCGCAAACGGGGACGACTATTGGCACTCGCTCATATATCACGAAGAAATTAGCATACTTATATATTCGGGATATTTTTCACTCAAAAATGCACGTGCGATTTATCCTCTTTATCTTTGCAAAGGGCAGGAAAGAAGGTAGGCGAAAAGAAAACAAGACTATACAATATTTCCCAGGAGGCCTAGCAAAGCGGGTCGTTGAATTTTACATGTAATTATTCATTACTCTTCGAATTTCACAACGATAGCATAGAAACAGTTTAGTAGTTTAGGACGCGGTCATAAAGAGGGGATGAAATTCACTCTACTCCCCTCTTTCTCTCTCGCCCCCTTCTTCGACCTTTTCTTTCTCTTCCGTTTATCCTCCTCCTTCTACCTCGTCTTCTTGCTTTATTATAAAGAACATCCTTTACATTCTCTCGTCACCCTCTGTTCGCTGAGACTTAAAAGTCGATACTGTCAAATAAAGTTACATCGACCTTAATTACCGTGGCGGCGAATTAACGAGAATGCGATTCATATTTACGCGCTTAATGGTAACTGCACGCGGCGTCTCGCCGTGGCATCGGCGCCGGCGTCGCGATGCAAAATTACATTTCTCTTGTACATTCACCGTGGGCCTTTATCTTCCTGCCGCGAAACGAAAAACCAGGTTGCTCTCAGCAGATAAAAAAAAAACACTAAGAACTAATTAATTCCGAGTGTTATACATGTATTTATGTAATTACTAATACTTATACAAGAATAAGGACACATGAAAAGTTTGATTTAAGGGATTGACTAGCAGCCAGCTGGACGATCGGATCACTTTCGAAGACGGCGACGTCAATGTCGTTGTTCCTTTGTAACTCTCCTCTAGACTTTCTTCTAGCCGATTGCCCTCCTGGTATCTTCTTTTTTGCCTTTAGCGACCCGAAAGGAACACAAGCGTCGGTCCTGTGTCGCTTTCAAGAGTCCTCATATAAAAAGTTCAGCCATGCCTGACGTCCAGCACCTACATATACCTATAACGCATATGTATACGTACATACGTTATAAACGGATAAAATTAAAGTGACTGTAATCCATCAGATACCAACTTTTTAGGAAAATTATATTCGATTCCGTTTTGACAGGAGTGCCTCTGGCAATGTCAGATTAAAAAATTATCTAGCTAATCTCTCATCGAGTCTGCACCATTTCTATTATTACTTAGTAAGCAGCCGCTCGTCATATTTCTCATGTTACCTTAGGAAATTGAATTTACTTTCCAGCCGCGAACACGTCACCATCAGAGTAGCACCAACTTGTCAGAAGTACCGACTCGTGGTTTTTCGCCCTTTTAATCTCCCTCGTCTTTAGAGAGCAAAGTTCGCTGATGTCTATCCTTTACATATATACTGATATATATATTATATATCATATGTATATTTTTCATAGAAAAACCATAAAAATGAAATTTTTGACTCGTTCTGACGACGATTTCTGGCGGCTGGGATAAAATTTATGATCGTCACTGTCAATCTGCTTCTGTGTTGGCAATCTTGGATGGTGTAGGGTAACAGACCGGGCATCTCCGTAGCATTGCCTGTAAATCTGTCAAGCGACGTACCTTATATCTCCCATAGCCTTAAACTTGTGTTCTATTCATAGACACGCAATGCTGCAACCTACGCAATAATGCAAACAATGAATGCACTTGAGAGCGCAGGCATCTTATACTCTCTATACTCTGCTGTTGTACTCAGCTTTATCCCACTCTACTCCTGTATTAGTACTCTGCTCCATGGTGCTTTACTCTATGATAGTTTAGTACAGAACTTCAGTGTACACGTGCGTACTCAAGCAGAAGATATAGCATTACGGTCTTTGATAAAACGATAGAATGAAAATCCTATCCTTAAAATTCATTCGTTAGCTTTTATACGCATACGAATTCTTAAATGACTTCTATCACGATTTTATGCAATTTTTCGATCTTTCTACTCAACGTTGGTCGAGATGCTAGAAGCAATATCGATTCCTTTCTTAGAGCACATAAGAGATCCTGTGTATTTATTGTGGATATACTCTTTTGTGGTATTCGATAAGAACATAGGCATCACAACAAGATGCCGCTTATCTTTATGTATTCTGGTACAATTACTTGGTGCCGTAATTAAAGACCATAGTTTTTGTTAAAGTACAAGAAACTATTTAGCTCGGCGCGCGAGCCCGCTACGTGGTTAGCATACCCCCGCCCTATTAATATGCTTGGCATAACACGGGAACGCTGTAAACTCGCCAACAAAGAAAATTGAATGAGCCCCGGGTGCCCCGCTCCATCGCAGCCACTGGGTTGCTTGTATACATTGCTTGGATGGCTGTCTGGCTGACTGCCTGGACGGCTAACTAGAAGGTTGGCTAGCTGGCTAGATGGTTGGATGGTCGACCGGTTGACTGGCTAGATGGTTGGTTCATCCCGAAGACGTGGCTCGGTTACTTCGTTAGCTTGCAGAACCATAATAAAATGCGTAATTGCAGTTTCTAATGGGCAAAGATGCGATACATGCGACCCCAATACATGGCTTGGCGTTTGGCTTCGAGAAACACAAAGGCGCTGAGACACTTTAGAATTCTGTATACTGCGCATAATAATTGTTTCTACGTTGAGCATTGTTCTTTCGTGGAGCTGACGAAACTCAGGTGCTTTCTCACTGACAACAAATACGAATATTGTTATCAGAGAAATGTCATTGTCAACAACTGACGGATATTATGTATCTATAATTCCTTGTGAGTTCCCTTATGATATTTGTGTTAGCTTAATACACAGTCACTTGGGCTAATGGTCCGCCCTTTCCTCTTCCAAGTCAATTCTCTGGAAATGCTCTGTAGTAGTTTAGGGATCTTTCCCGTGCTTGCCGGTACACATCTCATTGTCAGTCAGTAGCTTCGAATCGTAGTTATGTGGACTTACAAACATGAAACGTCTTATATCCCTTCTAAGGCGTCCTCTTTGGCTATTGTTATGCATACATACATATATATATATATATATATATGTGTATATATATCTTTCTATTTACAATGTATTCCATTTACCTAGTCATACGTAGACAAAGCGAGGGTGTGTGAATAATATAATCTAATTTTATTTACAAGTAGGATTGTCTGTAATCTCAAGACAATGTAATTATCTCGTTGTTCCTTAGTACAAAGAATTCAGCACACGTGCTTTCCTCTCTTCTACAGACTGCACAAAAAGTGAGACTGGCGTTTAAATTCCCATAGGAACAAGAGAGCCTTAAGCCCTAATATTAGTTGGTTAACACGCGTATAAACTCGATCGTATCCTTTTATTTCTGTAATTCGCAATTCCGGTTGCGCACCAACCTTTACCCTAGAGATACCCTATCTATACAAGTATCCTGTTAGGGTACCTTTCATACCAGGGCGAGGAAATGTAATCGCTTTGCGTGACGAGCACCCGTTGTCGGGAATCTCCGACGTAGACGCTGCGTTTGCTAAAGTCTATTCTAACTTCATACAAACGCTCCTTTATGAATCTATACGAAGTCTAGTATACTGACTTTCTGAGAATTTCTCACATTCCTACGTGAGCTTTGTACCTAAATGCTAACTATGCAGTCTTACTTAGCTCCGTATCAGGGCACTTCTGTTCCGCTCGTACTTAAAATCTTATTCGGCAAGGCTTGCCAACTATTTGCATATTCCTGTTTACTTGCGTTATTCAGAAGGAAACAATTTCTGCGCAGCATGCATTGAAGAAGGACGTATGTAACGTATGTTAACAAGTTTAAAAACAGCTGCCCCTTAACGAAGGTCACCTAAAGAGGTCAGGGCCAATTAGCAACTCGTGACTGACTGTACTGTAGAGCTGGTTATTTTGTGACTGAATAAATTTCTTGTTTGCGCATGAATTCGCGATACCCCAGAAAACTTCCTTGTCCTGGTGAATCTATCTCTAGGAAATTTTCTCACAGGATGGGTATATTTAGGGAAATTGATTAAGCCGCGTTTCAAATATCCGACCTCGAAATTCATCCTGGTACACGAAACGCAATTACATCAGCTGGAAGGTTTAGGTAGCTTTCGAACGTGTATTTACATAAATGGAAATTGAATTCCTAACCATCTTCCTCGGTTGGGAAGATCTTAAAAAATGTTTTAAGGGTGTAGTTATTTTTTTTTTTTATTAAACTGTTTTTTTTTTACTTAATAAGTTTATATACTTCATTAGGACCAATTGAACGATGTATGATACAATAGTTTTTTTACCCGTAAATTTTTAAAGTATCACTTTTAAATTGTCGGAAGTTACTTTCTTCGATTCCTTAGTTCTCTGAGGAACTATTTCCAGTTTTTCATCTCTTTTCTTAAAAACAAGTAACAACTTCAGATTGTACCACTACTGGTATTGCGAACCACATTTTCTTTCGTCTTTGTACAGACATACGCTTTTCAGAGCAAATTTATCAAACTCAAACAGCCGGTCCGAGTGAGCTTTCGGATAACAAACTTATATACCCAACGCGCGGTAAATAAGGAAAACTGTCTCCCACGATTTTCCGATAATCTTTTTTTTTTGCGACACATCTCCATATTTGTATGACCATAGAAATTCCGTTGAATGAGGTAACTGTGACGAATATTCCGTGCGGAATAATTTGTATGGATCGTCAACTTTTCTACTGCGTAGCGATAGCTTTTTTTATTTTTATTGAAAATCGAATAGGAATATGAATTGATTTAGTCTTTTAGGGAATCGCTAGGTATTTCCTGGCCTTCCGATGGCATCCGATAACCATGAAAAAAATGAAGCTTGATCTGACGAACAATAAATTTCCCATTATGCCCTTGCATGAATTTCTCCTGGCAGACATGATTAAAAAAAAGTCATAAAGTGGTTTCGATCGGGAAATTCACAGCATGCAACAAAAGGATCAAATAACAAAAGAGGATAGCGACAGCGACATTATTTGAAAACTGACAAGGTTTCATTTATTTTTTCCTTGCCTTTCACTAGGTATTTATATAAAACCGCATACAAGGTTATTCAGTAGAAACGCATCACCTGAACACGGTTCTATCGTAGAAAGCAAATGAACAGGCTAACTTAAGGTGGTGCGTTTCTACTGAATAATCCTGTATACGAAAGTGTAAGGATATTTAGAGTGGTTCCGCTTTTCACTAATATTCATCTGGACGTTTAATGTGTTTTTGTAAACCCCTTTTTTAAACTCGGATCTATTCACGTTTCAGCCTCCAGTGCGACAAGACAATTCGTAACGCTTCTCTCTTAGAAAGTAACGATATTTCAAAACGTACCGTAGAGTCCCATTGAAAGGGAGACTTCATAGCGACCCTCTTTAAAGCTGTCCCACTCTGCATAAATAATGCCCAAAACATGGAACGTCCATCAGTGCCAAAAGAAAAAGAAATACCTGGCTGTATACAGAGTTAAAGACAATTATCATACCCGTGAAAACCAGCCCAACCAGTCCTCTTTCATCCCCTTAATAATAACCCATGCTTGTCAATAATTGAAATCGTAGGAGAAGCAGGGGTAAAAATGTCACTAGGGATGCCATATACATATATACTGCTAACTATGTAGACATATCACTATGTCCCAAGCCCTAATACTTTAGCAGAGCCCTGCGTTACGTCAGTAGCATTAGTGGCGACAGGAGTACAAAGGGCATAAAAACGAGGGATCGGGATGAATAGCCGAAAATTTGGGGTGCATCGAGTCAAACGCGTTACATTGGGGAATAACAAAAATTACACGGTCATCTCAATTTCACTTAATCCTCCTCTCTGTCCCCTAAATCTTCGTTTTCGTGTGTTCAAAACGCAACTCGATAATTTTACGTGTGCCCACACCGTTGCTCCCTTTAAGTCCGTTCCACATCGCAACCACGACCATCGAGTTTCCCATTATGGCCTCGCCAGATGTCACGGGTTTCCAAGAGACACCGTGACCAAAGTCGTTATCCTGTGAAATACATCTGCCACCACGGAACCAAACAAACTACGCCGCTGTGTTCCACAATTTCATTTTTCCCATCCCTTATTTCTCCTTCCATTTCTTTATCTTCTTTCCTGTTCACTTCTTCTTTTTTCAGTGTCCACGTCGTAGTTAGTATACCCTCAATATACGGATGAATGTAAATACAAAAACTGTGAATATTCTAAACTACAAAATTTTTACGTAATAATTCGGTATAAGTATACAAAGAGGCTGTGTCATATATTCTCTATAGTGTATGCTGAGCGTATCACAGTTCTACCCGTATTTAAACAGACAACCGTAAAGGGATAGGATCGCAACGGAAATCAAAGTTTCGAATTAATGAACCGTGTATCAGTGATACGTCCCCTACGTTCCTCTTTTATTCTGATTTTTGTCTCGAGAATTATTCTCATTGTCAAATGCAAAGCGAGCTCTGTAACCACCGCGATAAATGGTGAAAGAGAATTTTCCCTGCTTATACGTCTTATCGTTATCGCATGCCCTCTTACAGTCTTCTGTCAACCGTCTCTATACTATATAGGTATAGTAAATTCCTATGCGCTGCGTAGCTATACCTGTACAGTATATATATGTATATAAATCCATACACCGTGTGCGCCTCTTCATGCTCGGATAATTGTTAACTCAAAGGAATACAAAAGCTTGCTTCTCTCCCGCATCGTCTGTACGTTGGCAGCATTGGCTCCCCTTCACTCACTGCTGCCTCACCTCCTCCTGTATATCCCGAAGGATAAAGTGCAGATGAAGCGAATTTGCTTCAGCAACTTTCGCTTCAAAGCTCGGGCCAAGATTTCACCCTAAGGAATCTCGTTCCGTGCAAACGACAGGGTGATTTTTTTTGTTTTGATTTTTAATTTCGATTAGCCGTTATTGCTTCTCGAGAGTTGGTATACGCGCGAAATTCTGAATAACAATAGATAAGGATACTGTCTTGGAGTGACGTTCTATTTTTATTCCTGAAGGCTCTTGGTTCACGAAAATTCAGGCCAATATACAATAACGCGACAGATAGAAGACCAACTGGCGATAACGCTATGGTGTCACGTTTGCATATGTACTTTATATACTATATACTAAATATATATATATATATATATATATATATATATATATATATATGTTTCCGGCAAATAAATTCAAACTTTCATATCCAGCATCCGGACGACTGGACATTCGCTCTTAAATTTTCTTAAAGTGGCGCGCCTATGTTATTCCCACGGAACTTTTATTCCTTTGTGATTTATCGCGGAGTGAACTGCACCAGTACCAAATGTACAGTGGTATCTTATATCATTGGATATATTACTATATCGTACTTTATCTCAATAATTATTTTCTATTACTTCGTTCTTTCATTAACTTCAATGAATGGAACAATGCTGACTCACGATAATTGTTACAGCCTTAACCAACCATTCATAGCGTACATATTGATATTCTTGCGTGATACGCTCTCATTGAAAAATCTTAGCAATTATCAGTACACGTATGATTGGTAATTATAATTATAGATTCTCATTCGATAGCGTGTCCCAATCGAGTTACTCTATGAAATGTAAGTTCCCTTATGAGAATGAATAGCTAGAAGCTTTTTGATAAAAAAAATTCTTTCTTACTTAACTGACATCATTTTTCGCAATTAATATATTACACTGTTATCAGAAGTAATTTCTGAGAGTATCAGACAAAATGAAAAGAACATTTCCAATAACTTAACTGCACGTAGCAACTTCCTTACAACGTTATAGGAACTAATCGTAAGATACGTATTAAGTTCTGTATGGTTACTTGGTTCTTGAGTCCTTAATTAAATTAAATTGGAGTAAAGTTCAGAATACGTAGTAGGTGGGGGCCAATATACTAGTAGTCATTTGTGAATTAAAAGATCCGATATATAATTGAAACATGAAAGTTTAATTCCTACTAATACTCAGTAGGATAGCGATTATAAATATTTTCATTCTGATCAATTTCTCCGTACGCGATAACCACTGTTAAAAAGATATGATAAAACAGATATGAACTAAGAACGGATACGGAACGATACCAGATGAAAAATCGTCGATTTACTCCATGTCCTATGTCTGCTTCATAATAGAAAAACTCAAAGAAAGCGCAAATGATTCAACGCCCGTGATTCACTCCTTGCAGTCTGTAGACTGTAAATGGTAAACTGCATACCGCAGGCTCACTTATCGTGCTTAACCCGACTAAGTGAATGAATTAAATGCAGTGCAGTAGTGAGTGCATTGCCAAACTACTTATTACAATCACACTATACATGCACGTGAGTATAGATATGTCGATAAGCGCAGATGTGAACTTTATTAGCTTCGTTGCATTAGCAAGTGCATTAGCCCTATTAGGTGTCGAGTGCAACTCAAATTAGTATATTAGCCAATATCGAGTCACGAAATGACAATTGACATTCGATTCGGTTCGTCTCACATGTTACATGTGACATTGATAAGCGCAAAGCTTTAATCACGTTTAATTTCGTACTCGCATATATATTCGATACTATGCAGAATTCATTATAGTGAGAATAATAGGTCTTCGTATGTATGTATGTATATAAAGGAAGATAGGATCGATAGTAGATGGGAGCGTCAAAGGTCATTATGGATAGAACATTAATTTTCCTACGAGCCGCGTAAACACCTGCAACACGTCGCTTCCGGCTTATCCACCTTCATCTGGGAAGCACGTGCGCACGCTTCCGATATCGCGAAACCTGCCATACTGTATATAACTCAGGATGTACAAACCACTAGGTATAAGGCAGGTAGGTATATCCACCCTCGGGATCTCAGTTGAAACTTTTCATGGACTATCAATCACCGGTCGCGTAATAGCTAATAAATTGTCTCTGGCTGATGCAAGATCCAGACAAATGATGGGGCTGTCCTGCTCGTCCCCTACTTTCTCTTCGTGCCGCCATTTCCTTCCTCCAGTAGCTCGATTCGAACGGACTATGCAATGGGGTGAAATATCTATACCAGGGAGAAGGACGTAGTCACCAGAGATAGTTACTAATATAAGGGTGTTCGAGTGGGCGAACGTTGCGTCTTAGGAGGAAAGAGGGATGGAAGAACAAATGACGTCAGCAGCCGGTGCTACCAACCCCTGGATATAGGCTATGAACCTTGGTACAGCTAGTGCTAACGAGCCACTTAGGCCTTCCAGATACCTCAGTAACTATCAAGGTACCTAACTGGCTGTATGGGTTGATCACTGGCTGCTTCCTTCCTTGATTTCACCATGCTTACAAACCCTTCTGGCTTTCCTACACCTCTGCTCCTGGCAAACCACGATAACTGTTATTGTTAAAACGGGAACGTCGGCTTGGGGTTAACGCTGACAAATGGACCGGATAAATCAAAAACTGTGACGTGGTGGGGCACCCATTTTGATCCCTTGACCTTCTTTTAGGTTGGACCCCACATTACCCTCTATAACTAGCAGTTATCATATTCTTCATAAAATGGTTTACTATATATGATCAGGTAAATTCAGTATTAGTACAGTGACTTATGTAGTGTTTAATTTCATTTAGAAATTTTGTTGTTGTTATAAATACACTTGCTTCAAAGAAAAGCATAACAACAATACATAACAGTTGTCAGTTATTTAATCTATTTCTAAATAAAACAATACAGCCATGACACTTTTAACTGGTATCGTGTGGATGTAAACGAAGAGAACTCCCTCGATACGTTCGTCTAGTACTGAATCAACTTTTCACCCTCGTGAACATGGCTCGTAACATAACGCAGTAAACGCGCTATAAAATGCACGTTAGGTTTGCGACTTACCCCTTATGTGCCCTCGGATGGAATATCCTGGCTGTGGATGTTGGCTTAATATCGCCCTTTCTACTTAGAACGACGCATATATATACCTATGTGTGTTCTCTCGTGAGACTCAACTTAAAGGGGAGCACGCAAATGCCTCCGTGTCTTCTTTGAAGTTAAGGCTTTGTCACGAACCATTAGCTTTTGCCTCTCGTTCACGTAGGCGTCTACCCTACGTCCTTTGAGAAAAACAAAACAACCCTTACAGGTACGAATATATCCGCTTTAAGAATTTGATAAGCAGTCGTCATTTCATTCTTTTAAATTTCATTATTTGATTTTCTGAATGATAAATTCAAAAATTTTCATTACTTTTGTAATATTGAAATTTCGTTTCTTTTGTTGCTTCGAAATATATTGGATTTTGAAATTTGTTTTTTCCCCTTATGGAATTTCATACGCTTTCAATGCTCGCTATTTGATCCTCATTCAGGGAATCGAATTAATTCATAGATTCCGAGATAAAGGCTCGTACACACTGGAACGGCTCCACAGCACGGGATTGCTACTCGATCAAAAAGTGATCCTGTATGCGTTACTATATTACAGGTGCCCTTCGACGCAATCAACTTTTGCTTCTCTTCGATTGCAATCTAGCACGCACGATGTAATTTGGTAGGTGATGGTTGGCTGCCGTGGTGAATTCTGAAAATAATGGCCTCTTCCAACCGCTAAAAATCGAAGTAATAAATCTTTATAAAAAAAAAGAGACGCCTGGAAACACTACTGGTACCTGTTTTCTTACTTTTATGAAAATATATCGATTTTCTTAGATTTTTTTATAGGAACCCAGTCATCATTTCTGACGAATCCCTTGTACGTACGAAAGGAGAACAAAAAATCGTCGAAACACGCAATTGCTATCAATTTGGACTTTTTATACCACGCTTAATCAATCGTTGCCACATACGTATATATCGATAAACGCCTCATCAATTTCAAGACATTGTAGCCTGCTTCTTCTTTATTTCTTTCTTCTATTTCTTTTCTTCAATTTCTTTTTGTACTTCATTTCTCAAGGGTATCTTTCAATGAATCACTCGCGTTTCAGACAACAATCTCATCATCAGTTGTACCGTTCAAAATGAAGTAGCTTTCGCTTTTACAAGCAAAAAAATTGAACAAATTTCCATTTTCTTATCGATCGTATGAAGTATTCTTTTTTTTTTCAGTTCCCTACGACCTTACAGTGACACAACGGTTTAAGATATTTTTGCAATTTTCCGAATTTCACGCAAAACTTATTTCACTTGTAAGTTCATCAGATAATGTCGAAAACGCCGTTGAATTATTTCCTGGCTGAAAGTGCACTTCGGAAATTTGTCGATATTGCATTTCTGTAACGTGGCGTAGGTAGTGGACAGACAACTGATGAATAATGGAAATGAAACGTACAAAAATCCGCGAGGTAATCAATTTTATGACGTTACGCGGGACGGTTTTTTTCGACAGTTATCGCACTGCCTGTAAATCTTGATTTAATATTATCAACTCTTAATAGACGGCGATTCTTTTGCGGTAAGTCAGAGTCGCGTGTATACGTACCTCGATATAGGTATAATAGTGACGCGCCACGTTTGAAAATATGGCACCATTACGCTTTTGGTGATTCCTTTCAAAAGACAACAGTTACAGCAGTCACAATTCAACCGACTGCAAAATCTAGGCGAAACAAAAATATCTGTCATGCTGATATCGCACAAAATTCGTATTTCCTGAATAACGTAGATCTTTATACTGAGACCAGAAGATAAGTTAAAGAATGAAATCAAAGTAAAAGAAAAAGATAATGTAATAGTAGCCAAACGGATTGCCAGGACGTAGCTGTAAAAAGGTATCTCCGTGAACGGATTTCTTTCATTCAGGAAACGGTTGTTATTATCGACACCATAATAGATTAAAACAAAAAACTAATCTCTATCTCCGAGTCTGTTCTTGTTATAGACAATGGTAAAAGTTCTTAGACTGTGAACCGCGAAACGACAAGGATCCGGTGACGCATACATCGCCGCCGTCGGCGACGTCATTGTCCTTTTGGTCGCAGTAGAAATCATCGAACGCTGTGATAAAAACGTAAGAGCGATAAAATCGACCAGGTTTGTCGTCGACGGTAGAAAAAGCTACGGAGCTACGAAGCTTTTTTCCTCCGAGACAGTGACAAGGGATGGAAGAAGGAAGATACAAAGAAGTCACAGTGGAAAAAGAGTGAACGAGTACGAAAACAAAGAAACCTTAGAAACTACCAAAACGTTGAAAAGGACACAGAAGGAACGTCCTCTACGTGGAATCATCGGAAACTTTGGAGATCGTACGTGCCGAGCTTTCTGAGTTTAAACCTGATTTTATATATCCTTTGGAGTATTCATCCCCATGTATATTCCAAAGGTCCGACGATGGCCATATTGATTTCCCGATAAAAGCTCAACCTCGATTGCAGCAAATGGCGTATCTAGCAAGTGAAAAAGTAATCAAAGTCCAACGAAGCACCTGCACCTACATCACAGTTCATTCACCTCACGTGCAAGTGCATCAAGCCACTTTGAGTTTTGCGAAAATATGTTTACGGCAAAGTTACTGCGCGCAAGGAGTTTTTCGCGTCGCTAGACGTGCACATACAGTTTTCAGCTTTTCAGCCTTCTGTAAGTCAATCTAACCTAGAATTCTTACTACCGTCGGCATTAACAGTCTATAGCGGTACCAGTAAACATTCCTTCGCTCCGCCAATCTCTAATCTCGCAACCGTGTATACGAAAAAGTTTAGCCGTGATGTAGTAATAAGAACAGGTTTTACTAGAAAAGTGAACTTAAACGTGACGAAGTTAAATTCAAATTTTCTTCTTTATCTCTTGGAAAATTCCCGCGTCATAAGGTCAAACGAATATAATAAATATTACTGGCCGCAACAGATTGAGTGACGACAATATGGGGTTACTAAATTCTTAAATCCCATTCAGCCGTGGAAAAGATAATCCTTCTAAGAATAATAGAGGAGACTGTGGCTATTGTGTTTATATACTTTAGTCGTAGATGCATTGCGTCAGCAGCCCGTTATACTGAAACCACAATTGTTATTCCATTTGCATGACAAGGCGACGCCAAGGGTATAACGAGATTTCGTAGGGCGCAACGTACTGTGTATGCAGTGGCTGCTGGTTATACGGGGTGTTATCCAAACATCTCTCTTCAAACGCCATGACCAAGGGGGGTTTCTTTTGAGTGACGTACTAAAAACTAGTCGGTTGTTTCGGTGCGGTTCTTCTTAGGGTGTCGGGATTAAATTTCATTCCCGTGCTGCCTCTATGCTAAACCGCTGCGGTAAGCCTCAATGAAAAATTTAAATAATACCGTATGGCGACTTGCCCCTTTTTTTTTGACATACGGTATAATTTCATGTACTACGTTACTAATTTCCTTTTTGCTTTGTATATAAACTTACATTCGACTACAAGCTGTTACGGCGTGCATTGGTACTTATGTTTATATATCTGTAACTGGTAGTTAGACGATGTCTCGTTGATCGAACAGGAAACGGAAATGGTCGAAAATCGTTCGTAAAATTGAGGCACTACCTTAGAACCACAGCTCGGCATAAGGTTGCCAAGAAAATCGGTAATGGGTGGTTAACTCGTATAATACCCAGCTATTATTTTATGTCAGTGAAGTTCGAGTAAAAAAAAAAGGTGCGCCAGTTTTCATAATGCACGCGCTATGAAATTAGTTACTAATTGCAAACGGGATGACCAACTAACAACTGTATTCGTAGAGTACCTACCATAGTATATATTGCAGGAACGAACATTGTACGTGATACCCAATTAGCAGTGAATGCAAATGAATTTTCTCCATTGGTAATTCCCTTAAGTGGTTTTCATTCGAAAAACACGACTCATCGAACATAAATGACAATTGAATAATTTGATTCATTGCTTTCGTTTGCTATTAAATTAAAATCTAGACTGGCATCCTAGAAACCTTGAGATTGTTGGCAATTTTTTGTTGAATCTGGTGTTTTTAAAAATACATAAGAAATATATGTTTTAGGACATTAATTTTTTTAAGATAACAACTGATACAGGCAACTCATTTTCTTTCTTGTATATAATAAAATTGTTAATTAACATGACCAAGTGATACTACATTTTTCAAAAATATTACAAATATCTACCAGAAGCTCAATAACTTCAAAAAAAGGAATCTCATATTATTTTATGGATATTAACTTTTTTAAAAAGTATATAGACGCCTGAATGAGGGCTACCGGCGGTTCAAGGCTTGACTGTGCGCTGTGTGCTTTATTTCGTAGAATTGTTCTGTATTGCCACATTGGTAAACGATGCTGTGAAGCATACACTTCTCTTTGTCGTCAATGGTAAAGGATATAGAGAAACACGAGAGGCAAGTGGCCATCCGTACGAATATCCAAGTTGTGCAAAATAACGAAAAGGATCGGTTTACAAAAGTTGTATCCGACACGGGTGTACAAAGGACCGCTCAGTTGGCTCCCTTTATTAAAGCCGACCGCACGCGCAAAAATGATGAATACCGGTTTCAGGGCAGTGAATGCCAGTCGATGAAGCCCGTCGGGATGTCGGGAATAGAATAGGTCAGTAGTTGCCATTCAGAGGCACGCGGTTATTCCATAGACCAGCTACAATGCATGCTCGTTAACATTTTCTGTCACTTTTTTGCCCATTTTTTGTCCATAAAAAAAAAGGTGTAAAAATTCAAATGGGTGGAGACATCCTTATTACGTGGGTATTTTTAACGATATCGTCGTAAAATTTGACTTTCCATAAAAAAGAAATTACACCAAAAAAAAGTTAGTGAATATATAACGTCTATGGGATAGGATAGGTTCGGTATATCGAAAAACGGCAGGAAATGAAATGACACACTAATTACTTGCAATCTAACGATAAGCGTTAAACGACAAGACAACAGTGGAGTTTCGCACAGTGGACACTCCGCAAAAAGCCCGAATGTCCGTGCGATATACCAAACCCCCAGCAAAACGAGCAATCGGAAACAAAACACTGAGCGTTCATGCAGGGGACTACATAATTAATATACAGGCATTAACCTTCCCTCTCCGTTATTCTTGGCAGCCAGTTTACTCATTCTATCGTGGACGCCTTTTTATTTCAAAGACCATAAATTTCCATTCCTTCAGCCACGTAAAACATTTTGCTAAACGTTATACGCGATGGGACTCGGCTGTGCATGTAAGTCTAGAGTGCCCGAATTTAAAAGGATTTTAATGTTTAACAGGAACGTATGCGGCATAGATACACGACTTATGGTCGGGTTACAAGAGAGTAAAATAGAACCTAAAGAATTTTTAAAAGATAACCTGCTCGTCTTGTATAGGATACATTGTTGATCGAGTCGCAATGCGTAAAACGGCCATTGTCATGCATGTAGGACGGCAGTGCGGTTAGATTCGCGGGCTCCAATCTACAAAGGCCATATTCACATGCAAAGTTTGGGGATTCGCTGTTCAATGCGTGCCACAACAATGGCTGCCTCGCGTTCGAGATTAGGATAGCTGGTAGGTTGGAAGGCTAGGCGATACCTATCTTGTAGATATGTATATATGTATAGACGTATAGGATCGTATGCAAAGGCTGTATAAGGGCGGCCGATTCACATGCGTGCATCCGATAAAATCCGAAACGACACGAGAAACCGGATACTTCTAAGCGGAAATAGAATTCTTCCTCTTTCCCTCCTACCCCTTCTTACTTCCTCAATCCACGTATATAGGTACAAATAGAAAAGCCTGAATTCCCTGTAGTCCTTCATCCCGAAGGTAAAGGATATTTTCAGATTTCGAATTTCTAATTTAACCATAAAATTGTATCTCGTTCTTATTTTCACTTGTTTCACTATTGACTTTTTTTTTAATTCTCCTCAATTCTAAATATCGTATTCATGTTCCGTTAAGCAGAAGTAACGTAGTGCGTCCAAACGCCAAGATACAAAGGCCTTACTCGTTGACATACTGAATGAATGAATATGTTAAATGTATCACTGCTTCAACCCTTTACAGCAAAACTGCCTTAATGAATGCAGGGTTTAGTCCAGGCATCAAAATAGAGCACTCGATTGAACCTTTTATTCGAGGATACCATATGGCTCCCAGGATGGTGGAGGTTCGGATAAGCACCTGCAGTCTTGTTATGTTATTAAACTTTCAGTGAATAAGCGACACTCCGCTGAACACTAGGTTATAGTTAAATAATGTTTTGTTTTTCTTCCATTTTAATTATTACCTTAAATCGATGAAAAATTTTTATTTGTACAATGGACGTTTATATATTTATATTTAGTATGTATAGGTTTATTCTACCATACGATTGTTCTTAGAGTAAAATATCTTTTAGAGGGGCCATCTTCCGATGACTTTTAAAGTAAATGAGTCCCTTAGACAGAATCTTTTAGGCGTGGAATAACTGTAATCAGGAATGAAATGTCGTAAATACTTCTTGGGTCAATTTAACCTCCTTGAATGCAAAATGATCAATACCGAAAGACACATTTTTCTGCACTAAGTTATTTTTTGCAATATCTACGTGGCAGGTCTCGATCTTGCCATATAATCCACTTTACTAGATTATATATACCAGGAACTGCAGAATGCTTCGCGTAACTCGAGTATGTAAATGTATATCATTGTTTCCGAAGAACTTTTTCGACTAGAAATAGTACAACGAATTATCGATCCAGGGAATACTCCGAGTCCCCAAAGTCATTTTCTCTAAGTAAAATAGAATAAGTTCAGGTAATTCAGGGAAGTCGCTGTAAACGAGCTAGTAAATTGCAAAATATATCTTGGATTACCAGAAGAAGAAAAAAAAAAGTGATTTCTATAGAACATTTAAAAGTAATTAAAACCAGTATGAAATAATAAAAAATCCTACCGACGAGCTCATCATTCTCCTATAGTCTCCTGCTAACTCTCGTTCCACTCTTTTATCACTTGAGTTATTTCATTATTTAAAACCGTCCCAGGTTCCTTGGCGCAAGGACAAAGAGGTCATAGGATCTACGGTCATTCACGTATGTACCGGATAATCCCGATGTCACGCAGGTATGGAGCCAGCAGCCTTGCACGCAAGGGAAAGCCGTAACATTGCATTGTATCGACACTGCCCGATACCAGTTTCAGTGCCACTGGAATTTATTTGGTTTTTCGTCTCGCTACGACGACTTCGGCATCGATTTTCCTGAAAGATTTACGTCGGTCAAATAATAACATTGTATAACGATATATCACGACAAATTTATCACTACTCGAACTATAAGCTATTAGCTTCATTTTTTTAACATGAAAAAAAAACTACACGAAACTTTACATTTTACATTTGATCCATGCGGCATTATACGTATTTACGTATGTCATACACAACACCCTAATAATCACTATGGCTTACTCGTTTTACCTCTAGACCGAGAAGCTTTGCAATGGTTCATTAGCATGACAAAATTTGTACGCGGGATACGATTCTATCTCTGTCAGCAAATTGCTCTTCCAGTCGACGCATGATTCTCTAAAGGATTTCGGGATCTCTGCTTTCCGTGATATGCTCAGTTGTCTCTTCGATTAAAGGCATGCTGAATTTTTATTTCAATTTTATGCAATATTAATATTAATAACGTTGCTTTTAGTATACTGAACCAAACTCTGTTACGAATATAGCGTAGGGGATCAGCTTGAATTTGATGGATCATATCTCTTTCTGATTTATAATGAAAGAGTTCTTGACACGGAAGCCGATACTATTGCTGGATCATACCTATAGTCGATTCAGGAGGATAATTTGTTCAAAGACCATCTTTCTGTGACTTTTAAACAAAAAGAATTCTTTAAATCTGACATTTGACTCGTGTATTGACTATATATCATAGAATATAGGAGAGAATGGTTTACAGAATGGTACTCCCGACTAAATAGCTATCAGTAGGGGTTGCCATTCGCTGCAAGCAATTTTCATTTGTTTCCTACTTTTTTAATCCGGACTTGAAACAATCCTCTCGCCCTTCCCGACAACCTCCCTTGTCTACATAGAGACCTGGTTTTCCTTTGTAACTATCTCGTATTATCTTCCTTTTGTATTATTCGTTGTTAGCCTTATACTCGCATACTTTATTTCTAAATTCTTATACGATGCTGAAAACTTTAATAATCGAAAAAATGTTAGGTCATTATAGATTTTGAATCTGAAAAAAAATGAAAATTATGGTCTTTGTCGAATATAAACGACGACATTTACCTGAAGTGTCTTAAAAAGTTACGTCGTAAAGATCCTGATAATTCTTACTATATATTTTTGAATCCGCCTACTTTGGTATCTCACCCTGTGCAGATCCTTTACCCTCCCTTTTTATCCTAAAATTATCATCCCCCTGTGAAACCCCAATTTCACGAAAAGTGTATCATCCAGTAGGCACGCTTTGATTTTTTCCTTTTATCCTGGACGCGACTTTTCCGTATCGCCACGTGGAAGAAAAACTTGACTAGCTAGGTGAGCTTGCGAGCTCAGCCGAGATTAAGGAAGATCCGTTACGAAGATTAGCCTTCTTCGAGGAATTGTTCGTGAGGTGAGCACCGGTGTGAACGGGTCTTTACTTTATCGTCAGAGGCGAGGTTTACGTCCTACGGGTAAGAAGGTCAAGGAGTAAGAGAGAAATGAAAGGACAAACGCTGGACCCTAACAGCATCCATCAACAAGATGTATGGTCGTTGAGAAAATGCCTTTACCTCGAGATTGCCGATGTGTGTATACGAAATGCTGACGTTGCAAGCTCGACAGGAGATTAGCCAATGGAAAAAGTTTGCGATGCTATAAGGTAAAGCTTCTTGGGAGTCATTTGATATTAGTCGTTAGATGATATTACGTTATTCAGGGGTAAACAGGTGTGTCGCTGTTATTACATACTTATAAGCTGTAAAACGATTGAAAATACTTGTTTACTCAAAATTCTAAGGTCAAACTTACTTTTATTAAGTCCTTAATTGTTAGCTTTGTTAAGTACAATCTACTTAAATAGGAACTATTAAATATCGACCTCATACATGTCAAGACTTTTAAAGTACGAAGCAGCCACACTAATTGTCCCATCCTGCAAGTGACTCAACCTCTGGGGTCATGGGTCAGGGATTCTTCGTTAGGGGGGAGGGGAACTCCTCGGTACTTGTTCATCCGATTAACTTTCTACTCGACTAAAACGGCTGCTCACTGTGATGCTCAGCTTTTGTATTGAATTAACCAAGTACCTGAATTACATTAATAAGCTTTGCTGGAAAGCTCAAATTTGTACTTTTTACATTAAGGGGTTAGCCAGGAGACGCGAACAAGTCGAAATTAATGATGGAATTTTACAAATTAATTATATCAATAAAATAATAAATATGACTTTTTGACGTACTGCAAATGATGCCCTTGTTTTTTCGTATTAAAAAAAAAAACGTCCTCCCTTGAGAGAATTTCTTTATAAAGCAGTAATAGACTGATCTAATCGTACAACATCCCAATGAATAAATTTGAGTAAAAACAAGAGCGCTGGTAAAAAGCTTGGCATATTTTATTTGTCTTAGCAGAAGATTACCTTGAGTACGCTACTCCGTGTAGATTAATTCCATGAGGATCGTCTATAGTCGACAGTATACATTATACTTTCCCCAGTATACAGTGTATTATTTTAGGGGTATACAAAAGTTCTTTGTATCGCAATAATAAAGAATTCTACTAAAAAAAAAAAAGAAAAATGCCGACAACTTTTGCACATCCCTAATATTTCCAAAGTTAAAATGGCTACCCATTTGTTAGGGTTCGGAGGACAAGAAATCAAATTTTATAGGTGACTGTTTCGGTAGAGACGAAAAACAAGTAAAAAAAAAAAGGTTCGAGCACTTTGAAAGTATACACCGAGAATTCGATAGCACGTAAAAGGACCCTGTGAGATGGATGTCGTAAAAATCAATTTCATCCCTACTCTATAAAGTCGTACTATAACCTCAAATACACAAAGATAATACACGGTACTGACAGTAAATAGAACTTTCCATTGTTGCTGCTTCTTTAATGAAAATAATATTTCGAGTCTAACGAAAGCTGCGCTTACAACATTTCAGTACGGTTGGACGCGTTGATAGCCAACAAGGTGGCTGTCGGTGCTTGGATAGCTTCTGAAGAAAAGCTTGAAGCATTAGGGATGAATATAGAAGCAAACAGTCTTCTACCTCGACAGGGGCTACGGTTAGTCTACTCTAGAGGTAGTTCGCCGGGGGGTTTCTTCATTTAAGCTTCAACTCTGCCAACTAGTTACAAGTTTTTCCATCGGCTAATTCAGATAGCAAAAGCTTGAAAGTGGCTCGTTCCTATCCCCATCTCTCTTGTTCCATCATGCTCTTGTTACTCTTGTTCCTTCATTCTTTAGTCGTTAACGTCAAAGCTCAAGGTAGCGTTTCTGTCGTGCCCGAATCGCCCGGATTCTATGAAATGCAAGTTAGACTGTTATTTCGTGAAAAATTGTCTTTCGCAAAATTGCCATTTGCGAAAAATAATGGCTATCTGACAAGCACAATGTGTTTGCTGCCGTTAGTGTTGCTGCATAGGATAATTGAATTTTTGGAAATGGATCGCAACAATGAGCATACGTCTATTCGTGTAATGGACTAAAGGTTTGAACGAGCCAACAGTACCGTGTGCGGTCGTGCACAATTTCATAGGATATCCCACATTATGGTTCAGTTAGGCGACTGTATTATGGCTTAATGGGTAGCACGATATCTATTCTAACAGCAGTATCTGTATTGTACTTACATATAGAAGCTATCAGACACAAATTGACGAGCATAACGAGTTTCCAATTCTTGGCTCTGTCCTGTGACGTAACTGTTAGTAGTGAAATTTGTGATGGGTTATTGTGAATTTTATAGGATATAATGTCTATAGGTATACAGAGCCATAACACTCTTATAAGGAGTTTTATCGTTTACTTTATAACTTCCTCATGTAATTCAGCGACGTATTTTCAACAATCTATGAGTTTGGCTTGAACTCTTATAGCTCAAGTTGGCACGATCTTCTGATTTATTGCCATTCTCGGCATATTGCTGGTGAACGTTTTATCAAAATTAGTTTAGCTTTTCCAGCAAATTTGGATTAAATAAGATTTACGGGGCTAGGGAATTTTTTTTTTTTATAGCAGCTACGATACTCAGTTTTTGTTTCTGATGAACGTTAATAAAGTCTCTTAACGTATACATTTTCTGAATTATTATATCTGTCTACCTGATTTTGTTGATATGGACGTTTCGCCAAATCTTGTGTACGTTATGACCAGTGAACGTATTCGAATAAATGTAGAACAGCCTGAAATTAACCTGAATAAAAATGCATCAGAAACCCTGCAGTGTCCCAAGAAGTTTGCGGAATAAGGTAAATTTATATTCAAGGTGGTTCCTTTAATTCGATAACAAGGGGATAATTTCGCGGCAATATTTGCAGAATATAGAGACCCTGTGAAAGCTGGTCTGGCCTGGTACGTGAAGTAGGTTAGTGTGATTGTGACGTCACTCTGCGGCAACCCAGTTACCGTTCACACCGGCGACTATAGCCAACTGCGGTAAAATACAACGGCCCCACAGACCTTCCTAGACATTCAACACTATATCCTGAAGGATAGTTCTAGGTCTGAAGTATAAAAAAAAAAAAATTAAAGTCTACCTCTTATCTTATTCTTTCACAAATTTTACAGCCTCGTGAGTGGATCGTTACTACGCTACTGTCTATAGAGGTTAATTAATTGTCAGAGTTTATACGGATGAGGGATGAGATCTGGGGAAAGCTAGTAATTTATGAAGGGTCCATCTTGTTACTACGTTTGTTTGCCCCGTGTCAATTCCATTTGTATTCCTGGTCACTGTCGGATTATAGAAGTCCTTGGGGACACTGGTCCTTCGTAGAAATATCCCCCTATACACATGTCAGACCCTCTTTGATCTCATCCTTCCTACGCATCGAAGAAGTCCATGTTCAGAGGCTGACCTTTGTATTGATCATAAAGCCATACATTTTGACGCCTTTGAATATTTCGTTGTATGATCTATAAGTCCAGCGTGCTATTTTTAGAGCGACGCTTGTCACGGTGAATTTTATTGTAACTAAGTAATTAAATGTCAGGCATTTGATATATAAATTAAAATATTTCACTGAATTAATAGGATGCTCTGAACAGACTATTCGGCTGTCCAGGTGAATCCCAATAACCACAATCTAGTGACGTACGCGACACGAAATTACCAACAGAGTCCTTGACAACATAAAAATCCTATGTTGACCGAGGTATTTAATTAGTGACAGAAGAAAGTTCAGGAAGTTCATCAACGATAGGAAAGTCGAGTTAAAGGAATTTATGGGGTTCGAAGAGATAATGATCCCGAATGGGACTTTATCACTTCGTCACGTTGTAAATACAATAAGCATCTAGGAGTTTCGGATCTCGATGATAACGTAACTAAACGTACCTTCAAAATTAAGAGCTAAAGTTAACGTAACGAAGTGATGTAATTCCTTGGAATTTAATGGCACCATGAACCGTCTATAGTAATCAAATGAAAGGAGCCATTATCTTCCTCTTAGTTTTCACGCGTCGCATGCGGATCAGGTGCAACTGCTTATAGTCAGTAGGTTAAAGTTCGTTCCTGTATACAAAGGATGTCTCATCTTTTTTTGATCCAAGATGATCCTTTCGATTTGACCTTACTAAACCTAACCTAATCTAGCCAGTTATCCCTTTGTCCAAAGGAAGTTGCGTGAATCGAATATCCTTTCACGCCAATTCGCAAGGTGGACGTAGCCCTGATCGCATATGAGGTCACGGCTAGAAAATTAACCTCTAGAATAACCTTTCTAAGGGCAAAGAAACCTTCTAGGCTGCCGAGTTAAAGTACGTTTCTTCTCAAAGGATTTGCCGACTTCTACATAGGGGATTTTACTCCATTCTCGTAAGTGCACACAGCTTCACACTTACGCCCTTATAGTCGCTGGCTAATCTACTGGCGGCTATCAGTACATACGTACACACCTTAATCACGCGACTCTAATTCACGAACGTTCACACTATATAATTCCCTATATGTCCTGCTCTTTTTTTTCCAGTGTCCTAACTAACGTGTATCTGTAGATTCCATTACGATAAGATATCCTGTATGCTCTATGCATCATGCATGCATAAAACACTTTGTGGTCACCGTGTATGTATACATACGTTATGTATATGTATACGTGACTCTTCCAATGATCAAATATACCACCTTCCATTAATGCGTGTCCATAAAATTATACCATCCATTAGAATCAATCATTATTTGAAGACTTATCACAATATGAACAAATCTTATTAATGCGCTGGCATTAAGATCTAATCAGTTTAGATCTTCTCTAACTACAGGATAAAAAGATTTCAGGAACAAGAGATCAAGAATAAGGATGAACTAGCCAGCGTTTTTGTTGAAGAGCACGTGGAGACAGGCCTTAAGGTCTTTGAAATAAGTGCACATTTTCATATTTAATTTCAAGGCCTAATTATGTCTGCAATCGACATTGGATATATTAATATAAAGAGAGAGAGAGAGAGAAATGGATGGACAAAATTAGACAGCCAATAGCAACGCTCTCCAAAGTGTCTACTTTATTATTCTGAACCTCCGTGGCTTTCTCGCGTTTCCACTGCTGCGAACAATGTTGACATTTGGCCCTCTTCCAGGGCGATGCCAGTAGATCTCTCGAGCAAGAAACTTTTTACCAAGCCGACTCGAACAGCACTTAGTTCTGCCGGTAATGCACAATAGAAATTCATACGCCATCACCGTATAGCCTCTCGCATTCCACGGTTTTTTTTTTTCTATTCACTGACTTTCCCATGTATATGCTCTTTTCGCTGCACTTTCTTTACCCTTTTTATGACTCTTTTTCTACAGCTTCCTATATGCCATTCTGATTATATACAGAGTTTTACTTTTCAGGCTTTAAGACAAAAATGCATGCACGTACGTCAATCGACGTTTAATCTACCTCCTTTGACCTCTTTTTTTCTGTTTCCTTGTAATATTCACATGGGAATTCGATTACGACGTCATAGTGAAGCTTCGACTTCTTAGAACTGCTGGTGCAGTAAAACTGCACAGACTGCAGAATGGAGCGCTGTCTCGTATATCTTAGCTTTCCCCGCGATATAGCGAGATAGATACCTTTCCTAGCAATTGGAATTGTCGAATTTTCTTTTTACCCTCTTTCGATTAGATACGTCCTTATTCGTTCTGGAAAATTATTCCGAAAGACATTCTCAGACATTTTCATGATACCAATTCTGTACTAGAAAAAGACCAAGCAATTCGCCAACATTGCAATGGGGAATTTTCTTCCATGTCCCACGTTGTAAAATGCCTTTCGTTGCTTTTGTTATCTTTGTGCAGCATTGGCCTTCGTTAACGAGGTTCTCACGAGATGCCCCGGAGTCGTTACAGCACGGTGAGAATGTGTTAGTACTCTCCAACACAGCATAGTCCTCTGTCGACATGGGACGTCGCGACGCGCTGCTGGTAATCTCGGTCAGATTTTAAAATGGATTCCGCGGATCCGCGATAACCTCTTTTCCGCAAGCTCGTATAGGGAATTGCGCTTACGGCAGAAAACCCCCGTACGACTAAGCCAGCGAGATTGCTTCCTGTTCGTAGAGCGATATTTATTTTGTAAAAGAAAAAATATATAAGTAGGTGAGTACAATGAAAGAAAGAGAATAGAAGTACCCGAATGGTGACGAAACGAACAGGAAAAGAGTACCGGTTATACGGAATGCTTAATTACAAGGAATATTAATTTAGAGCGATCGATAGAAGCTCTGTTTGCAATTAGAACCAGACCCCTTTAGGATTTCTGGTACATAATCTCCACAGGATTTCTGGAAGGATCATTCGAATTCCAGGACTCAGCTGGTCTCCTCCATTACCCGAAGGACCTATGGGCTTCATCGGATATCGGATGTATTTGCTAATTTCGCATTGGACTGTATCAATCGATTCCATAAGTAGGTCTTGGTTAGGCACTTGGTAACTGGTTAGACAACTATATCTATAGGCAACTATGTCCTACCTACCAGAATTCGAATATGCTAGTTTCTGCTGGAGAATATGGAAACTGGGACAAGCCATTCCTCGTGGTGAGTTTTCCTTTCTGGGCATTCTAGACTCCTGGACACTGGCAGTGGACGGGGAGAGTATCGGAAATAGGTGTGGAAGCCGCAAATTGAGTAGCGGAGAATCGGAGGTCCTAGAAAGCGGACGTCCCGTAATTTCCCGAGGGTGAAGCGGTGCACCGAGAGACCAAGAGTAAAAGGGGTTTGAGAATCCTGTAGGGCCACTGCTAATCTTCAGGATACTCGTTGGTATGAAATTTAAAATAAGGCAAAGCACTGTCAAATCCTTCTCGGACATGATACTCGAAAAGAATTTCTTTTTTTTATTATATCGTTACGTTAAAGCTCTATCGTCCTGACACGACTGAATTTCCCTCAGAAATAAAGCGATACATCTCAATTCCAGAGAACGAGTCTAACAACAGTGGGAAGGAGGCCCTTTAAAAAAAATGGGTAGACCAATGGCAATAGCGCCATAGAATAAATCAGATAGTCTTTGCCGCTCGATTCCGCTTCTCTAGGTAATTTTCAAATGGGATAGAAGAAGCTCGCTAGCGAATCCAGATGAAAGCTATTTCTATAGGAGGATGAGGGTGGTATGGCTGAGCTTTATTTATGGGAGATTTACAAAATTGGAAAAACTTTCGATCGACCATTGTCGCAATTGACGTGGGCATCCGCGTTACTTTTTCGTGGGGTTCGGTTGGTCGTTTTGAGTCATTCGCACGGAGGGATGACAAGGGAGAAAGTGCCTGTCAATAAATCAGATCTTTCAATAGTCAATAGCGTAACGAGTGAAAGCATACAAACTTTGTCGTTTGAATTGAATTTTGTGGAAAAAAAAAAGAAATAATAATACACCGTATCCATAACCACAATTTTTCTTTAATTTCCGCCGGCGACGGACCAACCCCATAAATATTCTCCCACCTGTTTCTTTCGGTTGGCTATCCTGATAAAATAATATAAAATCTCTGGTCGATGCTGGTTTATCGAAGTGGTCACACGCTATTTCGTAACACGCCATAGAGACATATAAGACATACTACGTATTACGAATACCTATCTACTATGAGTTGCGATCTTTACTCAGCCCATCAGCCCCATAGAGCGAATCGCCCCCCATAGTTTGAAGGGGAATGCTCCTAGAAAGAAGACTCTAAATCCTCACAATCAAGAATCATGATGTCCCGTAGCGAGAGGGGCGAGGGGACTTTTTCCCCTCTCTCATATAATTTGCACCCCTAAACTTATAGAGTCGTACGGGAGCCATAGGCATCCCTGAAAGTGCAAAAGTCCCATAAGATTTGTCTCGTTGAAACCCCCGTGGTTTCAGGAGTGCGTTTCTATCTCCCCTAACAAATGACAATCGGCCGAGAATTTATGACGCGTTATCGTATTAGGCCGACCGTGAGTAATATTATTACGGGAGGGATGGCTGTAAGGCAGAACCTAGCCGGATTCGTACGGATGATAACTTGATAACCAAAGCGAGGCGATACCGTCCATTAAGACGACGAAATTTTAATGGTGTTGCAGGAACTCCTAGCAAAAGTGAATTTTATCGTGTGGAACGTTCAACGATGAATTCTAACATACCGATTTATTTATCAATGTAGATTAAAAAAAAAAGAATATAGATTAACGCTTACAAAAACGCTCAATTTCGTACAATTAGTTCACTTACAATTTTATCATTAATTCATATTACTATTATTACACTATTATTATGATCTTCGCTTTTTATTCATTTATTATGCTTATCAGCACACGGTCATTTTCCTATGGAGCTATCATGCTTTAATGTATCCCATGGGTTTATGGTTGTTATTATAACCTGGTATATGCATAATCATATACGGTATTTTGCGTTTGATTACGAGGAGAATGTTCCACGTGATAAATATCTCATAAGCCGGAGCGATGGTATAATTTACTTGCGTTCCGAGCATACGTTATGCCTAATGTTCTCTTATTTAGGCGATCATTAAGACAATAAGCATAATGGTGGATTATGTCACTTTTGGTTAATTTAATTTTTCTTCTTGTTTCAGGTATAAAAGCCACATGGCACTAAATGTGGACAGTACTACGAGTATTTCTTGTACGCGAAAGGGTAATTTCCTGCTACAGTTTACTTTAACGTTCCACCCTGATGATGGTGAACAACTTTCTATATTCGAACTCCAAACGTTTAACGCCCACACGTGTAATTAGGAAGGTCGCTAATTAGTGCTAAAAAGGTCGAAAACCCGCACCTACAAACTCTAGTCAGATTCTTCCTTTTCACGCTGAAAGCTCCACAAGTGACTTTACCATACATTATAGAAAAGCTGGCAAAATGTGGAAACACCGCAATCAGACTGTTAAATATAGTGTTTTTCAAAATGGACTAGACACTCATAAATTTCCATTGAACAAAAAAAATATTTATCGAGTATTTAAAATATTGAAAGTAGTATAGGTGAGGGTAGTAGAGAAAAACAGGCACGTCATACCAAATAAGAGACAGTCCTGGGGTGTGTCATGGCGATTATCATTAGGAAAACCACGCGATCAAATATTCATGCAAACCCTTCAGCCGCCCTAGCTGCTTTCCCCTAGTATAAAATAAAAGAAAAGAGAGAAAAAAGCAAGCAAGTTCATACGACAGTACAAGGGTGTTGTCGAAGCGAAGGACCAACCCTTGGGTGAGAGAGGGTAGATAGCCGCAGGGTAACGGCAGATCCCACTTCGAGATATCACCCCATGATTAAATCCATGACTCACGTAAGCAGGCGACGCATGGGAAATTATTTTTAGACTGTAATTTCAACCTCGACGAAATGTAATACGCTTGTAATTGCCGGCCGCGGCAGTGTGCGCATTGTAGAAATTATAGGGCTGCGGCTGGTTGCTTCTGGGACACACGAGGCGCAGAAATGCCACAAGGATAGGGCAGATCGGGGTAGAATGAAACCAGGGTGCAGTATACATAGTCTAGGATGACTTGGGACCGGAAGCGACACGCGCTCCATCTGTTTCAATATTTCATGCGGTTTGCTCTACGTGCAGTTGCTCGTCAGGCGAGTAATGATGTCCTGTCATTGGTTTAAATTATTTCAAAAGCTACCACCAAGCTGCATTCTGTTAACCACAAAACTCTCTAATTAGCGCGAATCAATTCGCATCGATCGATACGAATATCGTTTGGCTTTTCATCATAGTTATTATTTCTCTTGGTTTGACTGGTCTGGCTCATGTTATCCCAAACAGCCAGCACGCTTCGATAACCGCCTGAATTCACGGCCAGCACGAGAATAGTGCTTCGCGCCGCAAGTAACGGTCGACAGTTTATCGAGAGCAATCGACCCACAGTGACCCGCGGTAAAATTAACAATTTACCCAATTAACAGTTCATTTGTGGGTGCGAGTCGTTCTGACAGCATCCACAAGAGCCGTATTGTTGCGCTACAGCCACGAGTCACTAGAGCCTTCATTATTTGTCAATGTTTCCCGCACGCACTTGCGTGTCTACCGTTCGGGTAGCTTTGCGTGATCCTATTCTTGATAAGTGTTTCCCTGGTGACCGCACTTTCTTATCAGAGGTATATATTTAACCTGATACAACTAACCTGAACATCAATGACAATTAATTACCCGGGTGTCTATGTCAATTTATCTTATTCGAAAACTTTAACATATGGTCGCTAAAACAATTCATGTTTCAGTACGATGACTCTGCACGTGATGTCTATTAAATATTATTGAACCCTATATGTAAACCATACAAAGGTATTACTAACGGCTGTAATATCAGGTCAACTTGTACCATTGAAGGGAAATAAAAAAATATCTGCATTTCAAAAATTGTACTTAATATCGTTATCGTCTTTCGTCATTCGTATCCGTCCATTCTGAATGAAACACCGGTATACCTTCAGAAGGACTGTTCAACGCTTTGAAACTGGTCGGGGAATCCGCTCTACGTTACAATATATATATACTTTCGTACAATTATTTACTATGAGCATACCAAACATATAATCTATTCTACCATTTTCATAACCATCCTTTCCACTTTCGATAACGAATTGAACGATTCGCTCGAATGCCGCTTATACGGAACTAAAATTCATGGAAATACATTACCTCATATAATAGAGAATGGCGCTACCAGGGTCACGCACGAATACTCTCGTTCAGCCATTAGGCTTGTAATGCAGTTCGCGGTACAGCCAAAGGCTACAGGCATACGGGCATTGCAGTACTACTGCAGTGCCATACTTTACTATTCCTGACTCGCAAGCGACCTGATCTTCCGTGATCGAACAATGACATGGAATCTTTCGTTCGTCATGATTTCTTTTTTTTTTTTCTTCTTTCTTCATCCTTTGCATCATTCCCCCGTGATATGGCGTGAGTGACGTAGGTGGTAGTCGATTTCTCGTTTCAACGAATCCCTTACGTGTTCTATGGATACTTTCTGTAGGAATAAATACAGGCAGTGTGTGTGTGTGGGGGGGGGGGGGGGGCGTGAACACGATTTTCTCAGGGTGTGCAGAGCTAGAATAAAACTGCATCTATCCAGGAACTATTCGCCCAGGAGTCGTTACGGCTGTTGCAGGTGCAACTGCAACCTCAAAGTAAAGCACGAGCTCCGAACTTACATCCAGTACAGGAGTAGCTATTTCTACTTTGGTCGAGATATATTGCTCTGTTCCCGAATTATTTTCTACTGCTCAGGGTTTACTTTGTGGTTGGAGAGTTTTCCTGCGCTATTTGTATACAGACATACATATGTATGTCTATATAGTATATGTATATAGGTAGGTGTATGTATATATATATATATACGTATGATCGTAGTGCGTAAAAACGATAAAGGATTACCAAGATAACTCCTCCTTGATTTCGTATCCTATAAGTATAAGATACTTTTAGTTGGAATATCTGCGAAACTCAATGTGCTCTTATCTGGTAATGATTATTATTTGGAAATGCCGGTCTGGAATTATAACCGTGGATTGCGAACATACCGATGTTATAGATGATGGAAATTAAAGCTGTGAAACTATTCAAGGATTGTTGTGGAATGACGGAAATCTTCTTGAGATATATATATATATACATATACAAGCTCTTGAGAGGAGACGGATGCTTTACGAAAAAAAGAGAGAAATTGCTTTTCAGAGAATTTGCGTTTGAAGTGAAGAGAATATATGCAACGTTGGTAAAACTTGGAATGCATCTTTTATTATCAATATTAATTGAAATTGAAAAATGTTTGCGACGTGAGTTTCCGTCGCGTATAAATTTTTCTAGTTATTTGTACATACTTGAAAGAGAGTCGAGGACGAATACGTGAATTTGAAAAAAGAACTGATGGACTCTTCACTCTTTCTTTCTCCCTGCCTAGTTCTTTTTTCCTCATTCCCGTTTATGTTTTCCGCCGTTTTTCACGGCTTAACGGAGCGTAACGACGCCGAGGGCTATTCATTATGTTTTATCCGATAAGCCGCGTCCACGCCCAGCAAGCAGCCTATCCCCGCACAACTGTTTCTAAATGCGTCTAATCGTCGATGGATCAGGATCGCAATAGCTGGAAGAAAATTTCGCGTCAATCTAAGCAGAGTAAGTTTGATATCGATGAAATACGTAATAAAATACACAGTATTATAGAGGTGTCGATACCGTCCAAATTTTTAGCTAGTAATATATTTTTATGTTTTTCGATCCAGCCGACGACCCTCAGTTGGATCTTCTGAATCTACTGAACTGTAGGTGAAATCTCGAGAATTGCCTCTTTAAAAGAGGTTGAACATTTCCCAAGCGTTTATGGCTAGAGTGTGCCGATGGTACAAGACATAGGATTCCTCCACGGCCAATTCGATCACTGTAAATTTCCAGTAAAATTCGCGATATTTGAATTTCGCACAAATCACGAACATGACACTGCCATTTAGATCACGTCCTTATTTATTATATATTATAGACATTTTTACCCCTGCTACTTATATACTTTATTTAACCATTAGTTTAAAAAGAAAAAACCTGGAAATTGCCTTTTGCTCTTGTGCGACGACTCGGCACAGATTTCCTGGCGACGTTCGATAAATTCACCCCTCCCTGTGCTACCCCTGACCAACCTTTCACCCTTGCAGATCAAGTAACTACGTGTTCCTACGTACCTATACTATCCGCACACTGTACTTTTCCAAGATATCGCAGGTAGATACCATTTTAACCTCCCCTATGATATAAAGTAATAAGATATTAAACTAAATACTTTCCACTAGATTACTGTAATTAGAACTCAATCCATTGTATTATTATACATAACTTTTATTACCATTATCAGTACCCCGCGATATACAGTGTAAGTATAATTCGCCTAACGTATAATATATAATCAAAACAAAAAATGAATTCCACTTGAGTATCAATTTTCTTATGACGCAATATCATAAAAGTGTCCAGCGATTGTGAAAATGAGTCTTCTAACGATAGAAAAGAGCCACTATAATATACGCACATATATATTTATCGACCGTAAAGTCATATTGTCAGGTAAACTTCTGGGTCCCTATAACACGTCTAGTATATCTTTATAAACATATACGTATAAATCCGTGCTCGTAAAGCCACCAGTCGTGACAAACTAATTCTTAATATTATTAACGCCCGTAATGGCACTTCTCTAGGAAATTTAATTACACGTTCAGTAAGGATAGCAGGTTATACATAAACAAGTACCTGTTATATCTTCACGGCACCATTGTCATCCCTTGCCGATTGCGAACTGGACCCGTTTAAACATTTCGTTCGTCTAATCCGTTTACGGTCGCGTACTAACTTCATAATTGCATTGGCCTATAAACAAGACGGACGCCAAGTGTATCTATATACTCGACTGTAATTCAATGGCGAACCCCGAGCGTAGATCGTCAAGTGATTTCCTTGGCTTAGCAGCAATCTGACAGATTCGTGTTTTTCTATGGCTTTCTCCTGCTTTATATGCTACTTCGTATATGTACTGCTTGTATATTTTTATTCATAACCTCTTCTTGTCTCATTGCTACCTAACAATATGCATAAGTCAAGCCAAGTCTTGTTCGGTAGAACGCAATGAAAATATCTGTATAAATGGGCATAAGTTTCATCTACGAATGGATCCTTTTGACTATAATGTATAACAGCCTTAAATATACATAATATTCTCATACATAGTTCGAGCTTTTGAAACTTGTTCAATTACGCAAAATTGAACTTCAAATCTCGATAATAACGCAATATCACACAGTCAACTGTTCTATCCAGATTTTCATGTATCCCTTTGAGCAACATTAAATCTCTCACGGTTTCGTTGGGACGTAAACGTGAAGCGTCGAGACGAGATATTTCACGCTCGATGGCGCACGACAAACGACGCGAATCTTGTGGCTTCTCCAGTAACTATCTTACCTCTATCATAGCAAACAAACTTAGCACACCCTCGCGTGGTTACAATTTTACCACAAGTTTCTTATAATTGGTACAAATTTTGGCCTGGGTCTCTAATGTTGGTTACTTGCAAGTATATAGATATACGCTCAAATCTCTCTAAGTTCGCCAAATATTCAAGCGGTGTAAGGAGCAGCGTTCCCGAGCCCTGCTTACATAAGTGTATGATTAGCTTGAATATCTTCTAAACTTCATCTAAATTTTCTAGTTTGAAATATTTGTACAGATAAGGAAACAACTTCCTATCGATAAGCCATCAAAGCTCGTTTATTTGGATTTTCAAATGAAAAAGACTCATCTGGTATATCTTGTAGAGTCAAACAACGTCAAGGGTAAAGCATGCAGAGAAAACCCCTTTGATACCAAGAACCCCTGGAAAGAACAATCGTAGCTAAAGTACATCGCCAAGGGGCACTACGGTCGGTACAAAGCCGCCATTGCAAATGAACGCCCACTGAATGTAAGCACCAATCTCCGTTTAGGGTGCAGGTTTTGTAAAAAGGGTGTTTTCCTGGTTCACCCCATATCCTCCCCTGAGATATACTCCATGTTTGGTTCATTAATCATTCCATACATATATAGTATATATCAATAAATTTTGAGTATTATTTTATCATTATTATGAAGTGCTGGTAACAATGCGTATTAAGAAATAAATATATTTCATGTTTACATGAGTGATCCGTATCTTGATATTTTAAAGGAATAATTATGTCTATTGAGGCGCATATGCACATCTGTCGGCCTGTACAATAAAATTTAACTAATAACCCCAAGGCTGAATACTTACACCCTAAGGCACCCGGTATAATATCTTTGTCAATATTAGTTACTATGGGAACAGAAATTTTGGCCCGCGGCATTCCGGTATTAAACGACAACTGTCAGAAGCAAAAATCTACATATCTCATGACCACCCTTTCACGTTACTTTTTCCGCAGCCTAGGCTTCCCATTCTCTGTGTGTACGTTTGTCTCTTCTGTTCTCTCCTTTTTTTTTTATTCCTTTCCTTTTTCATACCCGCAGTCATACCCTTCGTATCTACTTGATAATACTGGTAGTGAAATAGAATTCACCCTGCAAAAACTGTCCATTGAAATGAATCGTAACCTAATAATACTTAGAAAGGCGCCCTCGTACAAGGGTACTTTTATTTTCTTTTATTCGGAGCATTTAGTTAATTGCGGATGTTAAATTGCACTCTCGTAACGAGACGTCGTCGACCTTTTCACGACGATTGAACAATGCTATTATTTGAGCAGCCAGTCTTGATGACGATTTTTATTTATTTTATTGCTACAATTCTCTTGTGCGTGTTTAAATTTTTCTCGCATTTTCTTATATCCGTATGGGCCGATATATCCAGGCGTACAACTTTGTACATACGTATTAAGGGCGATTCACAGTACGAATTCAGATAAATGGCACTTGTCCGTAAAGTTGCTGAGATGGATGCCAAAATATGCTTTTGGAATTCTGGGCTTTGCAACGTTCTCGTGTAACAAGGTTTTCCAGACATCCTAACCTCTTTGCACAAGAAGCACGAGCGGCTGCTACTCTTTGGAACGTGGATCATCCTGGTCCATCTTCCTGGCTCCTGGACGGAGATCCCGGCCATATTTCCTGTGGGAGTATATCTACATACGTGGAAACACGACGGTTGTCTTCTTGGTTGTCCTTGTGGTACCAACCCACCATCAGACAAGAAAGCCACAAGGACTTATGGCGCTACGACCTAACGCTTCGAAACAGAACTAATGTAATTTTATAGAGGTCGCTCACGTAACACTTGGAAATGTTACTAGAATATTCGTGAGAGGGTTGGTAGTCGCGACATTCTATTATCTCCATCTTGGTTATCCTACATTTTCTGTATATCATTTAGGAACATTACTTTTCAACGAAAACAAAAATTTAATGCTTAAATATTGAACTCTCGTTTACCTCTGAATTTAATTTTTTTATTTCTTCTGCTTTTTTTTCTTCATTTTTTACCGTTTTTTGCCGAGTTCCGTCGTTTCTTTTTGTATCATCGTTTTTTATTCGTTTCCAACGATCAAGCTAATTTATGGGTGAGTGGGAGGTGTTGATGACAGTGTGACCTCCTTATACTTTTTTCGAAATGAAATTGACACACGTAACAATGAAAAACCCTCAACTTTTTCCATCTTCACTTTTCTTTCAGGTTTCTACTTCCCTTCGTGAAACATTCCTTTCTTGAAACACCCACAGTACTTTCATCGAGCACTTTCAATTTTTACAGCCATTTTCTTCCTCTTTTGTCCTTCCTTTCAATGGTTTTACTTTCTGACGATTATCATTTGAATCGAAAAAGGGAGGCCTGCGCCTTTTCGCTACATGTTGACAGTCTACACTCTTATTTGTATTGACGATTGAAAATTCCGTAACAAAATTTGTTCTCAATATTTACTTAATTTTACTTTGCCGTTTCGTTGGGAAACATGAATCGCTTTTCTCCTGTTCACGTAATGTTTTCCATTTTTATCTGACTTTGCCCACCTAATTAATTTCCATGTTTACCCTTCATTCTTTTTACCTTTTTTTTTTTTTAAATTGATTATCAATTTTGCAACACGAATATGAACAACCCTGATTGAAATCTCACTTAATAAACAAACCCTGACTACCAACACAGTAAGCATACCCCGGAGGGTCCAAAACAAGAATGAATTTTATAATAAGAAAACGATACTGCCTTTTTTAATAAAGACTCCTCGTCAAACATGTATTTTAAAAACATGTAACGCGTGATAGCAATATACAAGCTATACGAGTACAACCATCGAGGATGGCTGTTAAAAGAGAAATTTAACAGAAAAACAAAAATAGTTATTAACGTTACGCACGCTTTAACGACTACACAGCCCTTAAGAAGTTGCCACGACACGCTAATCAAGGCCACTCTTTGAAAACGCTTAAGGCGCTAGTAGTGCCCCACAATAATAATATATTATTTTGAGCAACGCGACAAATTACTAAAGGCAAGCACGCTACAGTTGAATTGTGCCTTCGTGGTCGGCGATTTTCTCTTAAGGGTAGTAATTTCGTCATCGCCATTGCAAAGACACCTTTTCGTTCTACCGTCACCTTTATACCGTTTCTTTACAATGGAATATGTATCGTACACGCTGTACTATACAAAAGAAAACAAATTCTCAAAATTTTACGTAACAACCATCGAAGCTTTCCGACTGCGGTTTATATGCCAGCTTGAGGATTATAAGGCAGCTCTCAAATTAAGGCAAATGAACTTGTCGCGCCGGCGACGAAAGAATTCGCTTAGGTTAAATATCTAAGGTCGTCGGCATCCATTGAACTCCTGCACATGGTAAAGATAATTTACCCTGGCTGTATTATATCTATATATACCTCACTGAGCAATGAATGTCAACTATTACGTGACTCTATAGACACAATCATCTAAGGTTTCCTGATCACGAATCTAGCTGGTCAAAAACAGAGTCTGGCATAAATATATTATATATTTACGAATATGCCTATATTCAATATCCTTATATACCCGGAGGTTCAAGAAATTTATTGAGTATACTGTATCCATATATACAATATTAGCGTTTCATAAGCAATGGTAGAATGCTAAAGGTAGGTTCATACACCAACGGACCTTTCAAACTGCAGAAATCTTTGACCTCAGGCTATCCTAGTACGAGCATCTTCGTGATGTAAGAGAAGCTTACCTAAGATAACCTAATGGCTGGTTCATAGGGTTTAACCTGAGGCGATCCACGTCGAATGGTTGGCTCGTGACGGATTCCTTTATATTTCAAAATTCTAGTTCCTCTCTCTAGATTCATAGACCTGGTTAATTTTTTTTCTTCGTACCTTTTGAACTCCTCTTGAACTCCTCTTGTGACTCTGGGTACATGGTTTGTTTCGTACGATAATAAATTTCTTGAAAATTCATATGAAAATTAGACAATTTTCCTTTCATAATCTTCACTGTTTTCATACGTATACATTTTCAAGCTTTCGATAGTAGAAGTGTACGTATATAGAAAAATCACAGATTACATACTTCCTTTGTATTTCCACCAATATATGCTTTTCCCAAAAGGTTACGAAGTTTTAAAAAATTCAAAATTACCAATGTGTACTCGGTGGTTATACCTACATCGCAGAATCATAATTCTTCAAAATTCTTAAACCTATCGCAAGTGCTGACTAAATGATGCACTATCTTGATTAATGCCTTACATACATAATTTGCTCACTTTAAAAGGATATTAATTATCCTTTCATTTCCACTTACCTCGGCAAGGTTGGCACCGTGAAAACTTTACAGTCGAATAAATATACGTTACTTTAGAGCGTCATTTCTTCAATCTGATATCTTCCAATTAAAACTTCACCAGGCTTGATTTATCGAAAATCTCTCAGAATACGATTCGCAGCTTGGAGCATTACAGATCTTCAATATTGCAAGAACCACGCGAATAAAATATCCGTGAATTTCTTGACAGTTTTCCATTCTCTTTGCCCTTTTCCTGTTTTTTTTTTTAATCCACCATCATTCTGCACATTTCATATGAAGCGACGTTCTCGAACCTGAAAAATAGCCTTAAAAAACATTTGACAGGACCTTCGCTCACCACTTTCCTAGAGTGTATATACCCGGATTAAATATGCCAAGACACGCGAAGGACATAAACTTTCCTGAAGCTTTCCACCTGAGAGTCCTTAGCCAAGCGTCGAAGTTCTCGAATAGATGGTTTGGAGGTTCCTACAGCATTTTTCTTCCTTTGCCAACGAAATATTCCCGCCATTTAACTATACTCGGGAAAGAAGTATAGAGAAGATTCCCATCCCTTCTTCTCTATAACCACCCTTCAACCTCAATACACATCCACACTCCAGAGAGTGAGAAAGAGAAAAGGAGCATCGTGAGGGCTGCAAGCTCAGTGAAATAGTTTTCGCAGAGTTTGCAACCACTATTGGCTACTATATATTACGATGACGTCCTTTTCCTTCGACGAAACGTCGGGGGTACTTAGAATCCAAATCTTTTAACGAATCGACAAGTATACACGATACACGACAACCACAAGGCTTCTAACACAGATTTTGCAAAGCGTCCAGATTCTATAGGAGTTAATTAAAGAATTCTCGAATCTTGAAAAATGACACTGAACAAAAGCAGCCAACTAATTCAGCTTGCGGCTGCATTGGGAATTATTAGAGGACAAGAACAAGTCGGAAACAAATAATCGAGATTCGCACGATTACGGCAGAGACTTGTTACAAGTAATTGTGGGATATAAATAAAATTAATGACAAATCCACGAAAGTCTATCGCTCACTAAATTGAAGCTGACTTACTAAATCACGTTTAAAGAAAGAGCTTCTACCTTTGATCCTGACTGGTGTGGTCCAGCACGTTACGATATATATTTATAAGCGTTATAAATTACGGATTTAGCCTTCACTCTATGGTAAAATTCGCGAGCGAAGTTAATCGTCACACGGTCCACGACCCACATTTGAGAAAATCGATTAGGCTGCTGTAGCATCCCCAGAGCGAGTGTAAAGGTCGACCTGTTGGAAACTGGAGTGCGACCCTCTTGCTCCGTTCAACCCTCACCCATTCTTTCAGACGGATTTATTATTTCCTCGTCTACGTCCTATCCTAAATTGTTTAGCTGCAGTGACGGTGGAGTTTCGAGCCTTTTCCGCCTGTCGCTGTTCAACGGGTGCACTCCTAGTGACCGCTTGACACGTAAAGTATTTCGTGAAGCAGATTCTATAGGTTTTATAAAAACGCGACATCGTGTTAACACATGAGCTATTCTAAATAGAGATAATGTTGATTCAACTTTTTTTTAACTGCGGCAAGTATTTGTAACCAAATCTACATTCAACCATAATTTAGAATAAAAAAGGATACAAATAAGAGACAAATACAAATAATACGGCTATATATGGTTAAATATTTGAGTTTTTTTAATGTGACGCAAACATGTTAATTTATAATGACTAAAACCGTCTTTATGGCTATATATATTTATACCGCTAATTATCTGTGACGATATATTTACTTAAAATATATATATATTTTTTTTAATATTTGCATCTCTGTTTCTTTTTGTGGCATAGGTAAACAGTAAATGTACAGATCCATAGTTATAAAATGCCGAATGGATTAATCTTTCAAAAGTTCTACCAGCACATGATTATTTAGCCATTTTCTCATATGGAAACGTATATAGAATAAAATAAAGACATCATACTGAATTAATATTTAATGAAACGAAAACATTTTACTGTGTCCCGAGAAAATGTTAATAGTGCACTGTACATATTCTCGATAATATCGCATAAGTGCATAGTTCATTAACTAATCCGGCTACTGGTATAGGAAAATCGAATACTCCAGGTAATAATATCACGTAGCATACGTATTCCTGTAGGATGTAGACAGCTGAGAATTCATTAACAATTATAACCACACTGATTATACCACTAATTGGTAATCAATATTTCATATTTCCATTAGGTTTTCCTACATTGATGACTGGACTATTTCCGGCTAATGCTATTGCATTTTCCAAAGTAACAGGAACCTCATTAAACGTCAATGTAAGCTCACGATGCGGTGCTGATAAATGTTATTCGTATTCAGAGATCTAATAATTAAGTAAGAGAACTTTGAGTAGCAGCAGTAAAAATTAATACTGTAAAAATTTTTTTAAGGGATTTATAAGGTCAAGTGAAAAAAAAAACATACCCTAACAGTGGCTAAGTTTTTTTGGAGGGGAGGAATTGCATGAAACGTTTTGTATTTCCATATCGGGCTGCACTCGAGTCACTCAGCTAAATCAACACAGGCCATCCATCTTTCCTACTTTCCTCGGGTTCGTTTAGTAGATCTAGGTTGGTACGCATGGAACGGTAACACGAAGAGCCTCGGTATCTTGATTTATATTATGCGGGGATTGGTTTCAAGGGATTGTTTCGTCGGCGCCATATAGCCCTTCGCAGAAATTCGAAAATATATTTTATACGTTATTTATAAGGGGATTTATTCTGGTGTTTCTGGAAGCCCAAGAAGAAACTCAAGTTCCTCTGAAATTTGTGTCCTGTAACGTTGAAATTCGAATTTATATCGTGACGCCGGAAATGGTATAATGGCTTCTTGCAGTACGAATAACTTACGGGAGTATATTTATGATAGGATTTGTATAGACCTTATCGATTGAATTTCAAAGTGATTCTTTATGAGGGCTACAGTATTATAATTCTTCATTTAATAATAATAATAATAATAATCCGACAACAGAAATACTCAAAGGAGTATTTGTATAAATCTTATTGATTTGTTTACTAAAGCGATTATTTAAAAGGATTACAGTACCACAATTCTTGTTTTTTTTTTTACTTCGAGTAAAGTTTTTATTTGCAGAAAGTAGATATGCAGGTATCGCGATAGTATAATTAATTGGATCTACCTCTTATAAGGTACCTTGACGATTTCTCCAGTCTTTCCTTTGCTCACGACATTTGCACTGCTCTTGGGAAAGCAGTCTGCCATATTTTCCTCCTTAACGCGCTGATGCGCATTTATACTCGGCAGGAAGTGAAAAAGAAACGTAACATCTTCCTGACTGAGGATATTTGGGTGCGCATTCATCCGTAACCAATCTAAAATACGTGGCGTTTCCTGACTCGAATGAAAAATCAGGGTGTCAATTCCCGTTACAGAAATACATGCACGAAAATCTCTGAAGTCACCCCAAAGATTTTTTTATTTACACCCAATATACCTACATATATTACGTGGGGTCATATTCTGAGAAATATAGACAATAAAAAAAATTCGCTTACTCGAAGAACGTCTAAAGATTTTGTTGAGTATAAAACTTTTCTACGCGCAGCTCCCACTTTATGTATGTCAATGTTTACGATCCTTAGATTACTTAAGTATACCATATAAATAAACAAGACAAAGAGATCCATGTATCTGGATTAGTATTTTAGTTGATTTGTTGTCTTTATATATTTTTTATATATCCAGAATTGACGAGTAGAAACGTAACTTGAAAGGCAGAAGTCGCGACAGTTTTGTTCTTTGGTCTTTCTTTACGACTGGACGATGCACCTGGAAGAGACCAGATAAAACGAACTGTGAGATAGAATGAATTAGTTAAATTGAATTTCTGTACATAAATATTAAAGCAGAAAGATAACATAACCCAGATGATCATCTTAATAGTATCTAGAAACATTCGAAGCAAACTGATCACATAAAGCTGATTCTACAGGCAACATAGATTCTTCTTCGAAAAACAAGATGATATAAGATGTTAGATTATACAACAACATGATACCAAGTGCTATCATCGGTATAAAATTAAAAGTTCAAAATAATAAACACAACTAAAATACACAGATAAGATAAACACCTTCGCACTCCACGTTCTTAAATGAAAAGTCTATTATCCGTTTCATATTAAGTTTAATATTTTCGTTTTATCTCCACTCATATTATATGCCCCAGTAGTTGGATACTAAAAACTTCAGACACCCTATATACATAAAACCTAACCTCCGTAGAATACTCAGTATATAGTTCGTTCATCTGGAACCGCGGGAAACTGAAAATATAGAAAAAGCACAATCGTAACGTCTGCCCGGGTGCAATTCATAAATCAAAAAGATTGCAAGGCAGCCGTTATAGCGTTAGTTGAGAAAATGGCGTCGCGTTTAAATGGCAAGGCTTTATCTTCGGTCTGCGCGGACGTGTCCTGTCTAAGGACAATGAGTCGCGAAGTAGAGAGACGGATGCTCCAAAGTAAAACCATAGAAAGTAACGGAGATGGAAGATGCATTAGTGGATTCAAAGAGTCTCCTCGAGCCACCATTTTCCAGTCGACCATCAGCCCCTTACTAGCACGGACTCACGCCCATATCTACGTGACATTGTTTCCTCGTCTCGCGTATCCACTTGGCAACTGGGAATAGATCATTTATGACATCGTTATATATCCAGGCAAAACTATATTGAAGGTGTCGTCACGATGCACCATCGCTTACGTCATTGGATACAGCGGAGAACCACTCTATTGTAAATTGGTCGGGTTCCTGAAACGGTGAAAGCCTTTATATTGAATACGTGGTTCACATTTCAATATCTATTCGCACTCTCCTAGGGAAAACCTTACGTGCATATGTAGAAATATATATACGTACAATGACTGCATACGACATATACATTTTTTGCGCTTATAAGTACACTAGAGGCCGATTTCACGCGCTCGATCAAGATCCTGTAAATAATTAAAAAATTGTTTACATAAATTCTTTAGCGAATTTTGTACATGTTTTAACGTATCTATACTACGCATAGAAAAAAAAAACGTCCATCCTCTTATATATATTAAAAAGTAATTAACCCTTTGCACTCGGCTGTCCCCTCTGAGGGGACAACGTAAGTCTAGCATAGCACTCGGTTGTCACCTCTGAGGGGACATGATAGTTTATTAGCGACTACGGACAATGAAATTATTCCACCGCAATTTTTTAAGAAACACGTGTTCTCCTGTAGTTTTCTGTTAAAATGGCACAAACAAACTAATCGAAATATGATAAAATTAACAAGATGCATG
>JARPRG010000230.1:1548403-1567746 GCA_031001745.1 Hartigia nigra
GTACGTTTTCGTTAAAAAGTGGCGTCGAGTTGCTGGTAGGTAACGTCCGAAACGGTGCCGAGTGCAAAGGGTTAATAAGCCACGAAAACTTTAATAAAATGTCCTGTGTAATGGATAATTAAGCGTGGCGATGGATGAATCGGGCGAGAGTAAAAATCGGTAAAAAAAAAACCTGCTCTCCATGTACAGCTCTGCTTTGTAGGACGTACATCTGTACTTGTTATACATAACTGGTATATAGGTACACATAGACATTACGTAACTGTTGGTACGGAAACGTATCTGTCGTGCAAGGAGGCTGAATCCTTGTAAATAATTCGAAGTGAAGGAGGTTCTCGTCCACGTCCTGATTATCCACTTTTTTTTCCTGGTTCGCTTGGTACTTACTTCTATATTTTTTCCTTCCTTTTTCCCCCTTTCAACATGACGTCTTTGAATCCTTCATTATTTTATCTTTTCGCTTCTGCTCTGCTTTCTCGTTCTTTCCGTCTTGTCCGACACTTCTTGGAGGGGGGAACGAAGCCGAATTAATTGCACGGAGTCACGGCATGTCTGCATTACTCAAGGGTTCGTTCTGATACGGGACAACACGGAAGAGTGCGCAGTGAGATAGAGAAATTAAGAAAAGAATAAAGAGTGTCCGCCCTCTTTCCGTTATTCTCATAAATTAAACGATCCTGATACTTGTCGCCATGGTAATCGTACTAACTAGATGTCTTGGGCCTCCGTGCACAGCTTCTTCTTCGTAATTAGCTATAGTTATATACTGTAATTAGATGTGTAACTTCAAAAGTGACAATCACTTTGAAGCAATGAATTCTTTAGCAGACATTAACGCTACGCAGTTCATGATATTTCGGTCAAGGACGTAGACACTTTCGATAACCGAAATAATTAACGCTGGCGGAAGTTCTCTTACTAATTAGAAGAAGGTGGTACCCAGTGGCACTTGGGTCGGACAGTTTCTTAAAGCAGCACGGAAATTATGCTGAGGTTAATATGGTCGAGGCTAAGGACGTAAAACGAGGCTCTAATTATAATCCGTAGATGAGCTAATAAAAATGAAGTAGAGCTTAGCAGAGATTAAGTTATCCCAGCTCTTCAGTATTATAATACGGATCACTCCTTTAGCTTTGTTCTCGCTGAGTCAATTTATGGTCGGGTAATAGCACGAACTAAAGGTAATATTTGCACTGGGTATAATTTTCCAATCATTCGTAAGGTTATCATACAATTTTTCTTGTCTGGCTCATCCATCCGTTATCTACTTATTACACGAGAATGTATAGCATAAATTCTCATTTCTTTCGACTTTTTATCAGAATTGCTTTCCATCTTTTGCCTAACTATATAAAGGTCAGTCCTTGCTATTTTATACAGCTTTTCCTTGGCTTCTACTACACCGTTATTCCTGCTTTTCTGTCTGCCCTTTTCTTGTCTTTAAACGTATTGCAGAATTATACGCACTTTTTTTTGCCCTCGGCCCTCGACTTTCAGTCCGAGAAAAATCACATACTCCTAACTCTGTCATTGTCGTGGAGACAGTGTCATTTTGAAAAAGTCAAAAGTAGTAAAAAAAAAATCACTAGAGAACGTGAAAAGGGATCGATGAAATGTAAAAAAAGCAGAGAAACCTCTAGAAGCCATGGAAAAAATTAAATTTACTGTGACGAAAAAGTCAACGCGCATTGACGTATATAAAGAGCTTTTAAAAATCCTGTATATCATATATATATTTTTTTAACCACATATAGGAAAATCATATGTGGGCCAAGATCTAAGGGTCATCATTTTAATTGGAGAAAACAGCCTTCGACATTCCTTTGAACTCATTCCCCTAAGCAATTATAGGACAGAGTCAGAGCACGAAGTGAATAATTCCACGTCGTGTAGACAACAATATTTTTTTCTCCTGTATAGTCTAATCAGACATTGATATTTAATGAGGTCCCTTTGTGGTGGCTTTCGACACGCGACTACATCCCCTTGAATTTTTTGTTCCTCCTTCAGCCACCACAAAGTCCACGGTATTATGCATGGAATTCACTTTCACGTGCTTCGGTCTATATCCCTTTAGTGCAAAGCCTCATAGTCGTTGCAGACATTATCCACTTAACGCGACTTAAATATGTCCACATAGCGAGACACGAACGTGAAAAAAAGAAGTATTGAACTGTCGCCTTCTTACGGGATATAATAATTCTCTGAAATTTGGTCGTTCGAAATCCTATTTTCGGCGTTCCGTTCAACGAAGCCGAGAATCGAAGGAACTCGATAACAAGCATTCTACTCTTTGTCTTCGACGTAGCCATCCAGAAAGCTAATAATTCCTTTACGACTTTTTGTTACAGTTTTATCAACTTCTGGAAGCCAGCCAGGTGGCAAACAACACATTAATGTACAGGCAGGTGACAGTCTTTGCACCGACAAATTTGGCCTTTCAAAAATACAATGGCACCATGGACGGCCTTGTACTATATCACATGTGTAAGTATATAGCGATGCATATGGTGTATTGTGCCAAAAATATCCTATATTATAGCCGAACGAACCAGAGTATTGTGGAATTATGGATGAGGCTATTTTTCACAAGGAAAACCCAAAGCTTTTCGACTGGGTTCACGTGTCCGTACCCTTTTGCAGTTTTTCATCCAATATCCTAAACCTATTGCGGCCATCTACGCCTTGGCCATCATCATCCATCGTTATCGCCAATGGCGCTTTTGCGAATACACCATGTTCCCTCTGTTATTATTAGAAATACGCAGCGTTATTATGATTAATCACTAACAGTAAAGGTATTTCCAGTATTTTCCTCTGATTTTCTTCATTTTCAGATGTTATTTTTCATCGGAATCTAAGTGACAAGGGTTTTTTTTTTAGCGACGGACAAACGGTTTTAAGAGGTTCAAATCAATTCCCAAAGTTGATCACCTCCAGTGCTATTTTCGCAGTTTCGCGTATTTCCAGTAGTTATTTAAATGAAACCAATCGGAGAGTAATGCTTATGACGAATAATGAAAAATGCATTTTGTTCGGTTACGATGAGGTAAACTCATAAAAATGTATAGGGATTACGAATCATACTGTAAATCATACAGCTTTGCCGAATTTACCCGTAACAGATATCACCTCGTGTAATATATACCTATATATACATCATGAAGAAGCCATCTCGCGTAAATGTACGTATCCTATAGGCACCTGTAGAGGGCGCAAAAAGGGGCCAGGAACGGAAGGAAACACTTTCAGTGATAGATAAGCGATATCTGGATAATAAGTTCAATTAAGGACGGTGTAATAATAATGGTCGAGAACATCGATACTCGCCTTCCGTTTTTTTTATAGATCAAGGCATATGGGTTTTATAGGCTTATTGAAGGTGCCACGAGGATTAAAATGTTGATTTATTTTTATTGACTTTTTTCCATAATTTTACTGCAAAGCTTCTTTCGTCGATTCAATTGCCACTGTCATCTTGATAGAACTAATATCGAATTGAAGAATCTTTTAGCAATTTGTCAGCACTGTACAAATACAATATCAGAGAATTCCTTGAAGATTTTCGACGTAGCTGTCGGCGCGTTCCCGGGCACGACGCGCTCTCTAATTTCAATTACAGAATTGATTACTGGACAGCCATCAATCGTGGCCCTTCCCACGCTCCCCAGTCCATGGCACGCCAAGCCACACCACGCCACGCCACGCAGGGGAAATTTAATCGTCCAGCCCCTGTGGGGGTAGAACCAACCACCGTGAAGGATGCTGAGTGGTTCTCGTCTAATTGTCAGCCATCGATCACAAGGATGATCGAAAATACTTGAGATCGTGGATAATCGCGGAATCAACGAGTCCCAGTCTTCGTTAGATGAACCGCTGCTTTGCTTCCGTCATGATATTTGACGGCGCCGCTTGAACCTCGAGCCAAATATGAGAAAGATTTTAAAAAATACTGTTGCTATTACCTTATATATCGTTCTTCTCTCTTTTTAACCCTTTGTTCCCGAGGCCTGGACTGTCCTTATCGTCCCGTTAGGCCTTTTACATGGGAGCTACTTCTTTTTACCCTTTTGCGAGAATACTCGTTCGCTTCATTTATCCGCCATTACCATAACGAATGGTTGGTTAGCTCTTCATATTTAATCCCGAACGAAATAACTCCCTTGGGATCACCTTTTTTTTTCCTTATTCTCATGAAATTCCAAATGAAAATGTCACTGTTCTTCCATACGTGCTCTACTGCAATCTTCGTGTTCGATTCTACCTTCAACCCACCTACCTACTTCCCCCCTTCTCCCCTTTCCACTCATACATAGGATCAATTCTACCGTGTGTAAAGTGACACGAATAAATTCAAAAGAGAGCCTATAATTTTCGTGAAATTGATTCCGAAAAAAATATACAAGAATTGCCTCTCAAAAATATTGTACTTGAAATCACAGGAAAGTTACGTACAAAGTTATGCTCTTGTATCGAGTGGAGTTTTCACAAGACGAGTTGACATTGAAGGAAACTCATCAAGGTAAAAGGAAGTCGACAATGAGGTCGTGCAAGCTCAATGCTTAGCTGTAACTTGATGACTTAGCTCTTTGTGTTGAACTTAAGTCTTACTGAAGTCTTTGAAGCCGAACATGATTCGCGTAGGGAGATGTAAGCAAGCAAGCAGCTAAGTCAACCTGCAACATCGACAGTGGGCAAAAGGCTACATTTATCTTGGGACAACCAGTCACTCTTGGTTCAACGACTAACTTTACTAGTCGCATATTGCAGAGCCGATCAATATAGCTTCAAACAAGTCCAAGAAATCAATCCAGTAGATACTCTGTACATTTAATATCCCTTTGCTTTGAGTGGTCGTTGAGTATACATTGAACTTCATTTTGGGATGTTATTCCGGTCATGCACGGTTCTCATATTATTCTTCTATCTCGTTTTGATAGCGCTATAAACAGAGTCCTTTCTTATTACGTCAAGTCACATGCCACTGCGGATCATCTTATTCCCACTTCCGTTTTAGCCGCGGAACCAGCGCCCTTTGCAATTTTGTATATTACGAAAAGTTTCACAATTAGTCTAGAAAGTTTCATAATTTTGCAGTTTAAGCGCGTTGTTTTGCGGCGAAAGTGTTGCTCTGGCCGGTTTAATTTATCATTCCACCTCTTACCGGTTGCCGGGCTCTCCAAGACTCGCCGCCATCACCGCATGGCGAACGAATTAAGCCCAGCCGCGCCCCGCGAAATTGCTTTCGAAGTGTGTTTGCCGTTCTAGCGACTCTTGCCAATGCGTCTGCACTATAGCGATTCGCGATTGCGAATATTCGAGCGGCCACGTGCTTCAAGTTCTAAGTTGGTCCTATCAATAAGAAAAAAGAAATTTTAGATAAAGGAACTGCCGTCGCACACTATTAGAAAGAGGTTACTCCATTAAAAATTATTCCCACGGGTAATCCCTTAATTCAATAAAGTACACGAAGCTACTCGTCGCGCCGATGACGGTGCGGCTTTAAGTTTGCGGCAGATCGATGATGTAACCTCTGCTCGGAGCTGAGACCACGCGCGAACGTGGACACTACAAATGGAAAATTTTGCACAAACTTGCGAACTATTATTTTTACCAAATTTCATATTAAAAAGTCCGCGCGACATATGGCAGAATATAATCGACATATTTTCGTCTTAAAATTCAAAAATGCCACTCCAAGAATTCACTTTTATACGTGTCGTCACGTCGCATGATTTTCGAATTTATATTTAAAGACATGCGAGTCCGTGTCAGCCATGACAAAATTTAACTGCGACACTCTGTATAGATGACCAACACGGAAAACTAAAAATTTTCATACGATTAACAGATACAAAAAAAAAATGGGAAGTCATCAGAGTATAAAATAATTCAAAAATAATAATTATTGATATATTATAATTTTATAATAATGCTGCATCTTAAACATGTCGAGGTAGCAGGATTTCTTTTTTTAATTTAATGCGACCTATCGAAAGTATTTTTCGAAAGATATTTCTTTATTTCAACATCGTTAGTACATTGCAAGCTGAGTCTGAAAAACTGCACGGAATTGTCTGAAATTTCATGCTTTCTTACAAGCGACAACAGCTACGTACCTAGGCTCGATTACTTACGGTAATGATCGTGAAAGTACTTTCTATCTAACAATATGTCTACTGCCCTGGCCTCTATAACTTTTTTGAGTTTATCCTGGCGACCTGGAGTTTATACTATACGAAAGTTTATAACTAGTCGCATGGACGCTGAACCACAAAGGCTTTCAAACTATTTGGATAACCTGGCCATTATAACTTTCATATCCTTTATGGTATTATTACAACTTATGGTAATGAGGTTGTCATTAGTTTACATATTTCCCAATAATAACCAATGCATATACCCATACGTCCTTATCAATCATGTAAAATCTGTTTTGAAAATCATTCGGCAAACTGTCATTGACGTATTCTAATGAGAAAACTGATTAATCGATTAAAACATTTTGCTATTTTCTTCATCCATATACTGTGCTTTCCACAAAACTTTTCACAATAATTTTACTAAGGACTTGGAGTGCATGAGATTTACGAGTTTCGCTCGACTGATTTTTCACAAAAGATTATCCCATTAAGGGTAAAGCGAGGGTGGTACGCCTATACTGTATATAGGATGTCATGCAAAGACAGGAAGAAAATCCGAATATGTTTTATCCGGTCCGGAAGTTAAAATACAGGGTTGAATTACTGAAGAATGCAGGGTTATACCTGTGTGCCGGATAAGGTAAACAATGGGAAATTAGAGGGTAAAATTATGGTATTATTTCTACATAAAAGATTAACCGACGGTTTGCTGTTCTGAATAACGAACCTCTCCGATGTTAACAGGCATCTTGTAGCCCATCCTATTAGTCGAATGGTCGTTCCTTCGAATGGAGAGCTCGGAGAATAATGTCGCAAAGGCAATTAAGGGCTCCCACTGTTCCTACTGTTTAATCGTCGTAAATTAGGGTCGGGGCCCTCGGTAACCTCCGAGCGACGACGATGATGGTTTCCTAATACCTGGGAGCGAGGTTCACCGCCTCCTTCGCTTCTAACAAGGATATTTTGCATTGACTTCGGTAGATATACCTATACTCTAGTATATATCCCTTTTGCGTGTTTATGTAAATCGCGTAATGGGTAGATGTCAAAATTAATGTCTCTTATAAGGCATTATCGGAAATACCTTATTTCATCGTTTACAAGATTTATTAACCAATCTTAGAGTACATATACGTACAAAAGATTATATATATATATATTGTGACGTATTTTCTGACCACGCGAGATCGAGATCGATAAAACGTCATCTTTGGCCGTCCACTCCCGCTCATGCATCCGCAAGCCACGGCTGGGCGCCAGCCAGCTTTTGTCTCACCGGTGCCGACGAACCGGTATGTCCTGGGAGACGAGGTGGGTCGCCCTCGTCTCCACCAAAGCGGCACAGAGCCACGAACGAGAACCGTCAATTTTTGGAAACGCGTGAAATCGACAAACGCAACCGAAAACGTCAATTTTTGGGGACGCGTAAAATTGACAAACGCAACTGGATGCATGAACGAGAGCGAACGGTTGCGGAAATGCACGGCCACTCAGGCTGCAGGTTGTCGTAGAGAGGGTCGGAGTAAGGGACCGGCAAATAGTGTAATCTAGCGAGAACTACTTTCACGGGAACGCGAACAGACCAAAGAAAGAAACTGATCCATAACCCTTACCTCCGCCCGTTTTCCAGCCCTGTGCCCTTCTTTGGGGCGTCGGTATTGCACCCGGGCTTCTGTCAATCCGCGGAAACGTCTCGTCGGGTGTTCTCCTCTGCCGGGCTACCCAGTCCCTCGGGTCTTTCTCACAATATATACTATCCTGATATTTGGCATATAACGAACTTGGAAAGTCACTATATAATCAGACCACGAGAAACATCTGTGTTTCTTGTTTTGACAGATTGGAACGAGGAAGTCATCAACATGTCACACGTGGCTTTACATACAATTTTCCTTACACAGTATGCATGTGCATAAGTTTGCAATGAAACATTATATTTTTCTATCCTAACATATATTTAAATTATTTTAAGAAAAGCCATCTATCATTCAAAAGAATTACATTTTTTGCGATCTCTCAATAAAATATATATATATATATATATATATATATATATATATATATTTTAATACTCTGTCAGGATCACTATTTAACGAAATCTTAATATAATAGATCATACTAGAATATTTGTGAAACGAATTTTCTGGGACAATGAGGTTCTACGAAAGATGATCTATTCATGTACCATATGTAAGACCTTATGAAAATTCTGGGAAAGTACCTGTAGCTACTCAACGTGTGATATTTCCCAAGGGAAGGCTAGAACCTTCTTTATCGTCGACACTGTTTCAATTCCTACGCGTTTTCGAAATGGAAGCTACATTTCTCGCGTGTAAATCAATCTCTAGGAGCCCGTCTATCAGTCTCGCATCACATTCAAAACCAAATGAATAGAATAATGGAGTGGACGAATACTATATATATATTTATATATACCTAACAAACTAGTTCAAACTTCTGCCATACTCATCTCAATTCACGTATTCCTTACTAGGAATAAACTTGAAATCTTACTGTACGCATCTATGTGAAAGAACAAGGATGAGTTCAGCTGGATCAGGACGCAGCAGTCTCCATTAATCCTCCCTCTGGTCTTCCTTGGGAAAGTCTTGGTTTAACAACCGTCCAAGTGTAAGCACTGGTAGTCATGAAGAATAGTCTAAAATAAACTGGCGACTGTACCAATATAACTGGCGCATCTCCATTGATCTACATATTGACTCGAAATTCTCTGTTGTATCCTTGCGCAAGAGGTTCACTTTGGCCTTGGAAGCTCATGATATTGCCTTTGCTATAGGTTCTGACGATCCCACGGGATAACTATAGATCCCATCCTCCCTATACCATGGCCAGGGGTTGAATACCAGCCGAGACACGTCGGTACGGGATGCAGGAGGGTCAAAGTATCGGGGTTAACTCAGCGTATAGCAAGATCCTCTCCCTGTAGGGGTATAAACGTTCACCTTTCCTAACCCCTTCTACTCTTCACTCTACGGTCCTTTGAGCTGAGATTGTTCGCCGATTGACCACGCCAGAGCGACTTTCCATGATATCCAGCTACTGAGCCCTTCCTGCATCCACAGGGTATTGGCTAAACCATGTAGGTACTAATCATGTGCGAATTACTATATGCACAGTCGCTTACCCTTTTATGATCATGTGGCCTCTCTAATTAGTCACTTGTCTGCTCTTGCTCTTTAGGCACAACCACGACCTATTTGCTCTTTTCCCTTTGTCTCTATTGGTTACATGCTGGTGATGGATACTTAATATAAATTCCTAACCGCTGACTCTGGAGAGCTTCTATTCATGGGAAATTATTAGGAACGGAACAACGATGGGTTCATATGAAAATCGGGTCAGTATGGAAAAGATGCTATGGTCTTAGGAAATCCAGTAAAAATTTGCTCCCAATGTGAATTCAATTTGCATGTTGAAAGAACATCGGTCACCCAAGGATACAGGGATTGGAGAGAAGCTGAAGACTTTATAGCTAGATCTGTCTTCGACTGGGGAATCACATCAAGATCCAGGAAACACGGTGATATGGATATATAGTCGCTTACTGTTCTTTCAAGGATCTACCTTTAGCTTCGAATGATTTCCTATAGATCTTTCTGACTCTTATAACGGGGCTGTACCTACTTGCGGTGCAGGAATCCTTTGGCAATTTAACCACGAAAATACCAACGATCAATTTCAAGGAACCTCCTGGTCCCTAGTGGTCCTATCGAATCTTGTCAACGTCGCCCGAAATGAGGTCCCCGAGAGTCCGTTTCCCGTGGGAATCCCTATTCAATTCTCTAGGACATTTGTCAGAGAAACGGTACAGTGGCCAAGCTTAACGATCCAACCGAACTCCCGCTCGTAGCAAAGTATCTGGATTATTTATCTGTCTACAATTCAATAGCAGCTCTCAAGTTATAATATAAGCCTCTCGATGCTTTTACGTGCGGATATAATCCATATTAATATAATTCCACGTAATGAGGAAAATTACCGATTATCAGTTATAATTAAAAGAATTTGCAAATAATTGTAATAAAGGCTCTAAGCGTAATGTTCCCACTGGTATCTATGAGCGTCGCTATGTGATATACTACGCAATACTCTTGTCATACAGAATAATCATTGATCCAGTAAATTCATCGAGTTGGCAATTTTACGCGTCTGGTTAACGAGCTTTAATTTTATCCTCGAAAATAGTGATTCACAGGATTGCTCGTTATATAAAAAAAAAGTAAATAAAACGGATTACACTCGACGTTGACGTAGCTCATAGTGGACACAGAGGACAGGATCTAATTTCAGATGGCAAATGTAATACGAGTGTTCCTTTCGGTCTTTCCGAAATAACAGAGGAATTACATTTCAGTCTCGGAACTTCTTTTCGAAAGTCCAATTAAAAGCATTACTAACCTTAGTTTCTATATTTAATGTACCATTGTATACTGTAAGGTGTACCAACTCACGAGAAATATACTTTTATTTTCGAATTTGATTCCTTCCTTCCTTCCATCCGACGTACAGTAAAAAAAGAAACAAAGTTACAAGACAATTTTCTTTCAATTCACTTTTTTCTTCTGAAAGCTGCTCAAATCACCTCAAAAGAGGAAACACAGATTTAGGAAATAGAAAAGGCTATTGCGTATTGCAAAATGATCCTGTCCAATATTCTGTTACCCAATATCTAAATATATATAATATAAATATATGATACGGGTCATTAACATATATCTCGATTCTTAAATTATTCGCAAATACTTGCTGTATAACATTACCGGATGATTAGAATTGGATAAAGGTGAAAAAGAGATAGAAGCTACGAGAAGAGGAAGGACCTATCGGAAAACGAATGGATGTACGCGCTTGATGGCATTTCCATCGAACTGCTCAAGTATTGATGAGTGATCCGATCTAGCGTCACATACGTCACGTGAATTCTTATCTGGCTACGACATGGAATTGATGCGTCGAATTCAGCACGGCTGAAGATCCGATTATTAATCCACTTTGCTATCCGAGTGGAATGGGTACGATACGTGGTTCCTTCTACATGCTCCTATAGATTTCCCACCATCCTAATAATCAATCCTGATAATTAGTTCTAACATTGATCACATTAGCGACTCTTCTTTCTAGACTATTACTTTCGGGTCTAAATGCTTTAGAATAACTGCAGTTGTATTTACGTAAATTTTTTTATACATGATAAAATCTGTAAACGATTCACGTTTTAAAGGTACCTTCATGTGCGTATACCATATTGTGTATAGTCAACTACGATAACGCTTATCGAATATCGTTGTTTAAAAAATCAGTTATTCGTGTTTATTGATGATGAATCCCCTGATACAGCAACCAAAACGAGACAGCATGGTGTTATCGTGATAATTTAATGACATTCAAACCGTTTCCCTGGATGTATCATCGTCACAATGCCGAACTTGTGAATTCCCACGAGTGACTCCAACCCTCGACATACCACCCTACCACCATTCCTCGTGGAACAAATTAGAGTTCGAAACTGAGTTGGTTCTGAATTATGACAATAATGCCGCTGGGAGGAAGATCAAGGTAAATAATCTAGATGCAGGTATAAGATATGTAATTTAATTACAAAAATAAAAAATGATTAAGATATCAATGATACGTACGTGAATTATCCAAATTCAACGTGAAGATGAAGGAATAAATAAAGTATGCTTCGACTTCAATCAGGTTAACCGTTTGACATGATCCGTTTTTCTTCTCGATGACTTAATGAAGCCCAAAAATTGTAGCTCGGCTACCGCACGAGTAAATCGAGCCCTTTCGACACAATAGACTGTTAAGGAAATCTTATTTCATTTTCACAAAAGATTCGAATAAGATTCTCTGAGTAGAGTAAATAAGAAAAGGATACTGGACTTGGGCGTCGACTTCCTGTTGCTCCTCAGTCTCCTCGTTTGGGTTCACGATGGTCAGGAACGCCTAGGGACAACATGGACACGTTAATTCAGCTTGTCTATCGAGCAAATGGCCTTATGCAAGAATTGCTCGACCCAAACGTGACCAGAATTGCAAACTCCAACAAAATTTTCAAATAATGATTGCACGGATACGTGCCGTAGCCTCGTATTAATAAGCAAACATGTTGATCTGTGTTACCTGAAGCCAGTCATACATGTTGATTAGCTTTCTGCTCTCCAAGTGAAGCTTGTATATAATGCTGAGGTCCGGTAAGCAAGGGAGTATGGCTTCGTCGTTGTCTAGATTGCAGCAGGTGCACTTGAAGAGATTTGAATATTTATTGAAGATCACTTTTGTATACGTTGATTTGATATGAAACTTTCAAAATATCTTATACTGAACCAACCTCTAGATACACCTGGGGATTATTCAAAGCTGTGTGTATGGAGGCTCTTAAGGAACCGCGTATATGACGTTTTGCTACAGTACCATCACTGTAACAAAATATCTCGTTTGCTGGTAGCTGAGACGGATTCTTCAAGTAAACCGAGAATATTTCATGATCTAGATAATCGATTAGATCTAATTGTGCCTGCTTGAAGGGCGAACGTGAATGATTCTGAGACATCAGTAGAAGTTTCTTTAAACAATAATATTTTTAAAAGATAAATATGTGAACTCTTAAAAAGTTGTACAAAAATGTGAAAAAAAAAATTGTCATCTAACCTGACGCAATTGAGCTCTATTTAATTTTTGTTCTACGTTGAGGATCTCTGTAGGTCCTTCCACGATTTCTAGACTCGCGTCTCTGATAGTATTTATATGAAATTGCAATTTCTCTTGAAAATCTCCTGGAACTGTATTAACAGTATCAACAATAATTCCCTCTATAGTCTCGAGCATCTTGAGAAGGTCTCCCTTCGAGAGGAACCCAAGAAGTTGTAGACACTCCTTGTACTCCGTGGTTTCCGTCAACGTCGTCGTAACCGCCGTGCCATAGAGTTCACGCAGCTGCAACGTATTTCTCAGAAGGTGACATCATGATATAGTGTTGTGATTTCACGAAGAAGACAGAAGTCTATTTACCTGCTTGCCAAGTGGCGCACCTGGCAGCGCACAAACGAGAACATGTAGGCACTTGAGTAGCGTTAGAAAAATTCCAATTTTATCGTGAAACTCTTGTATCAGCTTTGTCGTAATATCCTAAACAAAATAATGTTATTATCTTCGGAGTAAGAATTTCATTTTCTGTTTGATTACCATTAATTCCCGATTAGTCGGTCTGTAGTGTTCCTTGCCTTTACGCGTATTTTCTATGTACTTCATTATGCTTGGAAATTTTCTGATCACCTCTAGATCATCTATTGTCAAACCGGATAAAATTTTCTTGACGTTTTCCGGCTGACAGCAAAGGGCGTTAACGTTATTCCCATAAAAATGTTGCATCATACATAGCTAAAAAATCAACGTTGTTACAAAACCCCGTTCAAAGCGTAATTACTCATTATTTTTCTAAGGTCTTTGTTTTTTTATTTTAGAAAAGACTTAAGATCTCTTACAAAAATGGCGGCAAACCTTGTAACCTTGTAGAAAGCCATCCACAGAAAAATCGTAGAAGAGAAAAATATCTGTGAGCAATTGAAATGCTCTTCCTGTCAATTTAAAAGGCACGTCCATAGAAAATACTGTACCCTCCAGTACATCCGATAAACTTTTCATTTGAGTTTGCGTATGAAAAACCTATATGTTATTTAAAAAATACAAGATTATACCGCCGGATGGGCGTGAACTACTTAGGAAATTATTATTACTTGCCTGTACTCGTAATTTCGAAGTTACGTCATAGGAGAGAGATCTGTGCACCGCATGTAAGGTCGTCGCAACGCCAAATATCAATACGAATTTTACTGATTTTGTATATATACTAAAAAAAAAACAATATTCAGTTAAAACGATTTAGATGAAATATTCAAAGAAGTTTTACCTCAATATTAAAATAAAATCTCGTAGCACACGAGCTGGAAAGCTCTCAAAGTCCGGTACAATGATAATCAGTGGAGTATCCGGATCGCATGATTCTTTATACCATGATTTTAAGGCACGGAATGTGCATTGATTCTTACGAATCTTCTGTGTATCATTCTAAAAGAATTTTATCGCTCATTGGTGAATGCAAGTACATACTAAAACGAACTTAGATATTCGGTATAAAAGAATCTGACCATATTATCACCGTTGATTAATTGATAGACTGTCTCTTCCGTAACGTTCTTCAAGTTATTAGAATCCCTAGATTGTATTATCGCAATGTGCGGCGTTAGTGTTTTAAACGTAGCCGTTAACTTTTGAAACAATATCTCGTGATCAGGTAAATTTACCCCTGTAAGGTAATAAACGGCGTAGAAAAAAAAATACATAAGTTGCTGAAAATGCTGTACGAAATTACAATTCATCTACCCGTTAATAAAATGGCTGTAGGAATATCATATGATTCACCATCCATCGTGTCATAGTCCATGTTAGACACGTAGGAATGTAAATCCAAGAGAATTTGTTTAAACATATTTGAATTTATTGTCTGAAAAAAAAGAAACTATATACATACTAATTCCAGATAAAAAATATTTACGTTAATTTTCAACAGACAACTAACCTCTGCTGCTTTTTGTATAGTAGACCACGTTTTTTTATAAGCAATGTACCATGGCTCATCGTGCAATGCATGAACCAGAGCTTTTTTTCTTCTCTGGCCAATTTTATAACTACCCTTGTAGCTAAAAACACCCTATAAAAGTACATCGTGAACTTTATTATACACTGTGATCTCTGTCATTTATTATTCTATAAGATTGAAGATTTTATTTTTTTACTTGGAGAAGGATAAGTAACTAACTTCGTTTTTGATTAATAATTCACTAGAAGACAGAGACACGTGTAACAACACAAAATCATTAAGGGTACATCCCCTGCTCACTAACCGAAGCTAATTTAATGAAAGTAAACAGGGGTCTATGTAAACGCAAGAGGGATATATTAAAGCTTATTTAGGCACCCACATCACTTAATTTACCAGGATTATAAATCCAAACGATAAACACGCTTTACTCTTGTACAAAGAAAGAAAATAAATATAACAAAAATCGTCGTGTAAAACTAATCCTTCGTTGTCACGTTGGAGCGAATTCGCACTATTTCCCTGTGCATTTTCGGGATGTAAAAAAAAGTCTGACAGCAAAGGGTGAAAAGAAATAATTTGTAAGGGCCACATAAAAGACTGTAAATATAACGCGTTGTACAAACATAAGAATAAAATCATAATCCAACGTTAACACGCGAGGTACATCAAATCTGATAACATATTAAAATATGAGCGCATCGTTACCACGTAAATCGTACCAAGTAGTGCTTACTTTTTTTTTATGCGAGAGTTTTACATTTTGAGGTTATGTCGGTGTCGACGCAACAGGTTGCAACATTATATCGCTTACCTTGGAGACAGACACGTTATCCATTTTGTGCAGCAGCCGGTACGACAAAAACTATAAACTCTGAAATAACTTGACTAACTTTTAACACAACGTAAAATGAAGATTGACCGGTGTAAGTGATCCAGGCAAATACCAATTCACCGGCAGTAGACGCCTGATGACGCCCGACTAGTTTACAGATGGCGACAGCTGTCGCGTAACCGTTTTGGCCTTCGCCAGAACGTAAGAGGGGGAACCTTCGTCTTTAAATACCGTTCGGTATCGTTGGCAGTCGATATATTCCACGCGGTTAAAGTGAGAATAGTTCCATGCTATTCTTCTTCTACTAAATATTATCCAGTTTTTAATAGTATTTAAATATTACTCACATATTAAAAGATAAAATATTTATATTATATTAAATTTCATTTTTAATAACGTCCATGCAATCATTTCTACAGAATATAGTCAGTCGGTAAATATATTTTAATATATTTAACTTTGTATATCCACAAACATGCGTAAGCGCATAGCCAATAGCAACTTACCTCTTATTAATTTCGTATTATAAGTCTAAGAATTTTCAAACGTCTAAATTCATGTAATCTGAATCGCAAATTTTAGGAATCAATTCGTAACAAGGAAGCAATCGAGAAGCCGAGAATGAGAGCTGGAAGAGGGAGAATGTTCATACTTGCATATTAAATGGGTTAATGGTGAGCGTCACGAAATGCACCGTGTTAAGTTTCTGCCAGAGATGCACTTCAGAGCAAAGGACGAAGTTCGAGGGAAACTCGTAATTGATTTACGGGGTGTCCAACCAAGATGCCACCATGTTTACAGATAGTCTGCTCTCATTATGTTGCAGTATTATATTATCAACAAGAGGTGTATGATAAGGTATCCTCAATGTATACAAAAGATTAAATATGCATAACGAGATGCCAGAGGATGTTCATTCTAAATACACAGAGTTTAATGTTTTGCAAAGAAACAAAAATTCTAAGTAAAAACAGTGACGTTCAGTCCCAGAAAAATATACCGGTTACAAACGGACGTCACTGAATATACAAGAAGGGGATGAATGAAGAATCCAACCCCTTCTATACTCACGGTATCACATATCTTTGCTACTGCATACCTAGTCTGTGGCAGGAAGTATTAAAGCTGGTCACTAGTAGCGCTTTGAAATTCAAGAGCCACAGACGAAGTCCAATTCCGTTTCTAACGAGAATAAAATGTGAGGATAATCGGACTAGACGTCGGCACAGCCGGTATCAGCGAAGGCTTTGTGCGTTCCGTTCGTTCGTGGATTAACCATTCACACTTGGAGCCGTAAGCGAAAAGAGATAAATTTGAATTGATTGAAAGTTCAATCATTCCTTTTTGGCAAAAGACGAACTAGGACAAATATATATGTATAAACGTATTCGACCAATGAGAGAAACGATAGTACAATAAAAGAATATGCAGATATAAAAATCCTAAACCAATCGCCATTTATTATTAACAAATTCCGTAGAGATCGTGCAGGTAATTGTTCCTTTTGTTCAGCACAGCTGCCAGCTGACAATATTCTGTGATGTTATCTGGCCATCCAATCATTCTCCCCTACTCTAATTCTATTCTATATAAAATATATATATATATATATACCATACATACATACACGCTCATGCGTATTGTTTGACGCAATTAATTTTGATAGAACGAAATTGGCCGCATTATTGGTCAAAATAATCGATTCGAACGTCGCATCAATTTATACAACAAAGTTTATCATTTTTACTTTCGCAAATATTTCACTGCTCTTTTCATTCTCACTCTTACCATCATTTATTTCCTATGTTCATATATCATACTATAAATTTTCGTATTCCAGTATAGCTATTATAGTTACGAGGATATACGTACTTGCGAAATCTCAGACTTCTAATCCAAAGAAAAATACCATATGAATGGAACTAAGCAGAATAGGCACTGTAAATATATGAAGTAGATAGCACGTAGATTTATATCGCGACAGCTTATACATAGCCGCTATGTTTGTTAAAAATCTCTACTGTAAAAGCAGGGGCTCAAAACCTTGCTGAGCTATTTGTTTCAAGAAATACGCTACCGTGTAACACGATAAACCTAGTTTAGCCGTGACAAACGAACAACTGCCATACTTCTCTGATACTACGGTAAAAGAAGTAGTAGAGGTTAGGTACGTAAATATACCTACTGCGAGGACGTACCTGAAATGTACAACGTCGTTGCGTCATTGCTTGCATCGAGGAACAATGTTAGTTCGCGGTTCGTTGACTCACTATACTTTTATATAATATATATATATATGGTAGTTAAGAAAGGAATTTTGTTCGTGACTTCGGAAGCTGCGCTAGTTTACCGGACGGGACCGAATTCTCGAAGTTGGTAATGAGCACCATTGTCAAAATGCTATACCTCGTGTCTGCCAGTAGCCGCGAGATGGCAACGTAGTAAGAAGAGAACAAATGTTGATTAGTGAAGTAAGGTGTAGAACGAAGTCAAGACTTTATCTGAAATGTAGAAACCTTTCTTCAGAGCGTCGAAAAGAAAATTCGAGGTTATAAGACGTCATGACTCGCGTAACCAGATAATAAACCGAAGGGCTTTGTAGCTTTGCGAAAAGTTTTATCTACTCGTTACTCGGACTTGCTTCGCTACTCTTGTCCGCCTTTACGATTCGCCATAGAAAAGTCGCAACAGTCTTACTCCAGATAGTTTTTATTATTCCTGTAGGAATTTTAACTGAGATACCAGAAATGATATCGTCACTTGAATATAATTGTGCTGCACGTTATGTTCCGTGAGTTATCTCTGTTCCTTTGATTGCAGCTAATTTGGCGCAGACTTTGGAAGAGTTGGGAGATTGTATATCGTCGGAGCTTGATGGAAATCCACCTTTATGGATAACACGGAGACAAGGACGGAGGCATGACGACATTTATATCAATAATGCGAAGATTCAATGGAATTCTAGTAATTACGAATCTACCATTATGGCCTCTCCTAAGGAAACGAAAAAACAGGTATGTGTCGTACGTGGATTTACTTAGTCTGCAGAGAACTTTAGAGCTATATTGTGTCTTGATCGATAGTGCAATTATATATTCGTATACTTCTTGCGTGTAAAAGTGCTTAAGACTGGCAATTATAGGAATCTAGACAATATACGATAATATGATAAGAGAAGATAAATAGATTGAAAAATTATCATTAAATGATATAACAGAATTTTCACGTAGATCAATTGATAAATGTCGATAAGGTAGGGAAAGAATGCCAGAGTTACCTTCAATTTGGAAGTTCTTAATACCTATATCACTCTGTTGTCCTTGCGAGAAGCAAAGGATATGCTTGTATAGTAAAAACAGACTTAGAGACGTATTTCTTATTAGTTACTATAGCACCCCGTACAAAATTTCTAATCTAGGCACGGACGATAAGAAATTTCGAAATGGTGTGAACTGAAGTCTAAGAATCAAATCAGAATGATGAATGATTCTAGACTTGAACAAATTTCCTTAATCGACTACAACGCACGATAGTATCAGCTAATGGCCTGTGTTTTACAAATTAATACCCTTGTCGTAGATGACATAGATCGAGCGATGAAAGCTCATTATGAAATAATTAAATTGCGTTATCCTTTCAGATATAGTCACGCTTACATAATAGATTAAATTAATTTTCAAGTCTCTATTTGTGATTTTAATGTGTTGATGTACTTTCCGAGAATTTTCCTCTGTCGAAC
>JARPRG010000230.1:1567846-1577874 GCA_031001745.1 Hartigia nigra
GATTAAATTAATTTTCAAGTCTCTATTTGTGATTTTAATGTGTTGATGTACTTTCCGAGAATTTTCCTCTGTCGAACCTTGTTGATATTAAGAGATTAGAATTGGAATGATTATGCCCGATTAATGCTCTCAGTACATAAGTAATGAGAGAACTATCATAATTGTACCATTAAAGTATATTAATATATATTTAAATGAATAATTATTATATCAATAATACATTAATTTAAACAAATATTTATTATATGTTCAATTTTTTTACTGGTTTATATTGAATACTATAACGAGTTACTTATGGTGCCTTTGGATACCTTTGGCGTCGTGTGCAAGAGACTCGGTGTTACGCGATGCGGCAGGCTTGCGGCACGCCTCTAACGAGCTTTTAATGAGCTCTACAAGCTCACCTTAGCCGCAAGATCATTAGACTGATGGATATCGGTAGCTTTGGTGCCGTCGAACCTAGTGAACGAGTTGTTTCTCAATGTTAGTCCCTCAGAAGGGAAATTGTCATCAAGTTTTATCACGACTGAATCGACGCAGCAATAGAGTGGAGCTTATACTCATATACCTATAAGTTGGGAATAATTAACGGTATCAAAATCCAATTAGCATTATTATCTTCAGTTAGAATATTCCATTTTGACGGAATTCCACGAGACGATCAACACCCTTGGATTAAACCAGTGTTTCTCAAACTTTTCGAATTAAAGAGGTGATTTTGAAAAACCTTGCATAACCCCATGGAGAAAAAAATTTAATGGAAATATATATATATTTTTTTTTTGAAGAAACGTATGAGCTTGCCGTTTTTATGTATTTACTCGAAATTTGATCTTTAGAAATAAATACTATGATCTTCAAGAATCCATGGACCGAGTTTGAGAACCACTGAATGATACTATAACTGACTCGACGTCTTTGAACTTTACACACCGTCAGATATTCTTTTTCTACCAAAGGGTATACCACTTCATCCAAACGCCAAAAGCTTCTCGACAGCTTTTCTACGAGATTCTAATTTGACGTGGATGCAGGGTCCGATGAATAAACTCTGGATGGAATTCGATTGAAAGAGCCTCGACAGACTCTCAAGACGAAGGAAACTACGGCAAAAGTTTTCACGTGCCTCCAGCAATTCTCGCGGTTGGTATTTCTAAAGGAATTGCGACGATTAGCCGCCGCGGTTGTCGTCTTGAAAACTTTCGTCTCGAAAGAGGATATTCTATTGTCAGTTTAGAATGCCGTGCTCCAGACCCAACAAAAACAGTATGAAAAATTCGGACAAAATTTGTAGATATATTACAAGTATCTACTGATATTTTATACGGTTTCTGTTTTCTGATTAGAATTAATTATAATATTCCGTTTAAATTATTTTATTCCTAAAGGCTACTTCGTCTCTTAGCAATCCAAAGCATGTTCCTCGTGTACCATAGGTACGCTATAGCAAAGGGTATTTTCTTGAATTATTTAAAGACAATGAAACAACTTATCAGGCTAGCCAGAGGGTTACAAGAGAAATGTTTTTAAGGGGCGTATAATGAGATCAAAATCCAAGGGTTTGCCAAGATTAAAAACCGCGATGCCCCCAAGCTCTTAGATTCAAAACATCGCGCACACCTTCTTCCGGTAAGTTCACATAGCACGGGTTATACGTATTGCTATATTGAAACGAAGATACGCAGTGCGCAATTCTTTTTTATTGTTGTAGGTATATCCAAGGAAATACAATAAAATTATATAAATTATCGCGATAGCGCCCTCTTCAAAATCTTAATATAGACCCTTCCAAAAAGGGTTTAACAGAAACGAAATAAACTCTCTTTCTTGGTGTAATCATCCGTTTTCGGACAGCCACGAGCAGCTCTGTCTCTCTGAGGCTTTTACAAGCCTTCGTCCAACCCTCTTAGCTTTATGCAACCCTCTTATCCTAAGATACGACTCCTTGATCGCTCGTAAACCATCCCCACATTACGGAAGCTTCCCTTACGATCTTTTTGATAAGTTTCGCCAAGGGAATTTTTCATTATCTTATTTTTCCATTTTTTTCTATTTTTATTCTCTCCTTTCTTTGCCGATAGGATGAAGTACCACCGCCACATCCTGCCGTCGACGTGACAGTTAATAGAACGTGTTTCGCTCTCTTATTTTTTTTTATTTCGTCTTTTAATTCCTTTCTATTTTCAGATTGAATTTCGCGTTTTCTCTCATTCCTTACAGTTGTAATCGAATATAGTACCTACCTACTATAATCTTATAGAAATGTCTCTCATTATACTTGATTTTATCAGTATGATTTTCATTAAGAAATTTATCCTGTATTGTTTTTTAAATGCAAAAATTACGCTTCTCAATTGCGTCTTATTGAAATACATTTCTAACAAGTGAAATTCGTAGTAGAACTCAGCCTTACCTTGTTGTCTTTTAGATGTAGGTACTACGTTTATACATGTATACTATTTAATTTCTTCTAGAGATCAATCAATCATTGACTTTGTATATTTTGTTCGCTCTTGACGTCTCTTTAATGCAGTATATATATATATATATATATATGCAGACGACAAATTCTTTCAGAAATTCATAAAATTTCAGTGGTAGAACTTAAAACTGTGGATATAGTCTCTAATGGCATTAGGAAGGGTCGACTCGAAAATTGGTCTAGAGATTCTACCCTTGCGGAATTTTGTTCCGTACATTTTTACGTAGTCAAGTATTTCAGGAACGCTGTGAAATGTGAAGCTTGACTTGCCTTGGGGGTTGAAAAGAGGTTGACAGAGTGGGTGGTTGCAATGGGGTGGCTCAAGTTATTTCGACATACAAATATAGAGGACACACATATCAGATACATGTTTCTAATACAAGACTCGTATATGGATGTAACGTTTAAACCCTAAAAACAATTCTTTTATGATTTTAAAGATATGCAAGAACTCGTCTATCCACAGAGAAGGAAGGCTATAAAAAATGTTTAAATTAAAAAAATTCTGGCGGGAGAATTATTACGCATAGCTTTCAACTTGAATTTTCTGTCGCTTCAATTTGTATAAAAGTCAAATAATTTAGGTATTTTTAAGATACAGAAAAACATAGTGGGCATTATTCATGCTTGGCAAATTCTCAATGAATTTCAGTCCCTTTTTTGCCTTATCGAAATTTTAAATTCTCCTCAGCCAACGAGCTCGTCAATTAATAATATAATTTCTTGATACGATATTCTCTTGGCATTTATTATACATATAATGCCATTGTTTGCGTACAATATTTGCCAAGATCTCTTTTTTCGTTTTTTAATATATTTTTCAATAATTGATTTTTTTTCGTGTGTGTGATATGGAATTCTCAATTACGCAAATAATTAGCACATTAATGGATTAATGTTCTATGATATTGCGAATCGTAAATATGGGTTTAGATAGTTACCAATACCAGACTGAGTTACGAATTAATGACAAATCTCCGTTGGTTGAAATTGCACTTGAAAATTTTGCATGGAACAAACGAAAATATTGATTGGCACTAAATAATCCGAGTAATTTATTTAGAACATTAGATTTTTCAATGATCAATCTAAATATCATTCCTTCGAGATATGCTAACCTGTACGAAGCAGAATCAGAATCTTGTTAAAAATGTATGAGAATCGTACGGCGCCATGAGATTTCAACTATGTTACCGTTTTAGCTGTAGAAAAGAAGAAGCTGTGATGTTCCTAGCTGAGGGTGAATTGTGCCAACCACACCACCTTTTTCCCTGCTCGATTCAATGAATCTTGAAGCGACCTTAAAGGGAATGGCACGAAGTGCGGAGAAATAATTCAATGGATAGTAGCCAGTAGTGATTCTCAATGTTATTAAAGACCATAGATATTACCAAGAAATAAGAAGAAATTTATCTTTTCTAACACGTCGAATTTTCGATTTTTTGATTCTTCAACTTTCCTTCCTCTGCTTCGCTTCATTTTCAATGAAAAGCGCGTCAATTTACGAATCACAAAATTCAAGAAGCTCTCAATGCTTATCCGTCGTATGATTTATATGATGATAATAGGAAATATAATCTTAAAAATCTATCATTAATTTAAATTCTTCGTATCCTTCAGCCAGCTCCCTATTCAGTCCATCACGTCACAGTATAAAATGGACTGTGGATCGTCGTGCGGAAGACGAATAAAAGGTCGAAGGGCATTACGACTCATTCGCGCGTAAAAGCGATCTCGGCCGTTACGATCGCTTACAACACGCTTGGATGAATTGCAAATTCGGCCTTTTATTTGAATTAACAAAAGCGTCGATTTTACCCGCAATACTCTAAGTAGCAGGGTAACTTAGGAGGGGTTCATGGTGAAACGTGAAAGTCGGCGACGCCTTAGCGTCTCGACGCCACACCCTACTAATACCTCGCTTTTTCAGTGCAATGGTCTAAACACTATGCTGCAAAGCTATTTGGTGAAATCGAATCTTAAATACCTGATATAAAAAATGATACAGTCGACATTCTTTTTTTTTTCTGAACTTAAAGCAATGAAAGGAAAAACTCGCAAATGATTGAAAATGTACAACAACAAAAAAAACGACGTAGTACAAGATTTAATAAAACGAGATGAATTGATTGACTCTCGGCGTCTCATGGAGAATCTTTTAAAAGACGGCACAATGAAATTCGAATACGGCAGATATTAATCTCACGTGCCAATCGAATGAAGGAAACGAAAGACGAGAAACTCAAAGAAGGTAGCACTTTTCTGAAGGAGTTATGAGTTGGCACTAAACAAAAATCCTCGCATTTATTGATATCTCTTTATCTAGTGTACTTCGTGACGAATCGCTTCTACTGATACTGAACGAAAAGAGAAGCATCTCTTTATTCGTGCGAGCTATCATAAAAATAAGCTCTCGCATACAGCAGCTTTTCTAGTTCCTTCTTACTCTCAGGGTGAAACAAAGCTCAGGCGAGTCTTGACAAATTCTCAGAATACAAAGAGTGGTCTTTTCTTATTTTTCATCTTTCTGGATTTCTTTCATTTTTTTTTTTTTTTTTTTTCGTTGCGATAACCAGACCCCGCCGGTAGTATTCATCCTCTCGCGGCACGACTCCTTTATTCTACCATGGGCCGCTGGCTTGCGTGGATAACCTCCCAGTGGCTTTTGTTCGGAATTTTAATAAAGCGCGAATCTTTCTCGGGCATCTTTACTCTTTTATCGCCTTAAACGCAGGCAGACTCTACCGTGGCTTCAGATCCGTGTCAAATTCCAACTGCATAATATAACAGTGAGTCACGGAGCTTTAAAGTTCGCGTGATATTTAAACGTGAAATGCCATCTTGGCGCCACTGGTAAAAAATGAACAAACAAAAAATCCATGAAGTTTATCCTTCAGCTTTGAAGAACAGCACTTTTTTCAGACCGTTTAGTATCACGAGTAACCTCATTGATACGCCGCTCTATGCTGGTCACGACTCGAAGCTCTGAGAGTATCCAAACTTTTTCTTTGGAATTGAAATTTCGAAGTCAGATATCTTCGAGATATTATATCCAACACGATCAATTAAAAGTTGACGAATTAATCAAAGTTCAACTTAAATGTTATACGAAATAGAAGTTTAAAAGAAAATGCAAGTTTAAAAAATTAAAAATCACGTCTTCGCTACGTTCTTCTGATTATATTTATCTATCACAGAAAAAGATATCATGACTCCCCTGATTTTCTGTACAACTGCGATGTAATGGAAATCGATTGGTCCCGATATTCACTTTAAAATATAGCTACTATCATTTTTAAGCCATTGTATATAAAACGACAATGCATTTTCTATACTGAAAACTATCTGGCGAACCATATATCCCGTCAACGAATAACTGTCGTATCTTTTTGCTTGTGCAACCTTCCTAAAGTTTGGTCTCACGTTTTATGGACTTTTTAAGAATAAACCGTTTTACGTAATAACGTATGCATGAGAATATATATATATATATATATATATATAACTACAACGACGAGATTGAAAGAGACGGTGGCAGCAGCTAGTACCTTTCTCCAGAGGGCAAATCTACGTGGTAAATCTTGTCAGGGTTTGATACCAAAGTACGTACAGGGTTTTGCGCGGTACTCACTCGCTAAGGACGAATTAGCTCGTAAAGTACGAGAATAAGTTAACGCCAAGATACGTAAAGTTTAATTAATATAACTCCCACTAGCAAAGGAATATATGTATATGTATATATACATCGTAGGCTGTGCCGGTATCTAAGGAGTACTGACGTTTTCCGCAAATTCCTAGAATATACTTTAGTTGGTTATACGCGAGAAAGAGGTTGGCTCCCAGGGCTTATGGTATTTCTCAACGAGATCCTTCTCCCCTTATCTCGAGCTCAAAATATTATGCTCCAATTAAAGTTAATCGTGACTTTGTTATACAAATGTTTTAGAATCGAAAATTAATCGTAACGTCCACGGTGGTTTGTCACTTTAACGTGAAAATCTTTGACAGAATAGTAGATGCTGTTAGGAACTCTTAAAGAGTAACCAAAAATTTCTGCTCAAAGGAGGAAACTCCCCTGCCAAAACTTTTGTACTGTTTAAATAAATACTTTGGATTCTGCCACGATTGTTATAGCGAGGTTACCATCGTTCTCATGATTTTCATTGGAGTTCTGCGAAAATTCCTTGAAAAGTTTTATCCCGTGATTTCCTGTTTTTTTCACCTCCTTTTTCCCAAAATTTTTTGCATGTTTGTACTTCTTTGATGCTGCTTCATTTCTTGATTTTTTGTTCCTCTTCAATTTTTAACCGGCCTACACCCTTACCCTTCTCTCGAATGTCCCTTCGTGCGAAGAATAAAGCTGTAGAGTAGAGACGTCATACTTTTACGTCTCAAGAAAATAAATGACCTTCTGAATCTGAGCTTGTCCTGAATGAGCACCGAGCAAACTTTAGAGTAGAGACGATGATAGGGGCGATTATGGCATTGATAGCATTCTCATGGCTGGTTTTGAATAGACGACTGTCGTGGATATGATTTATCATATGGCAACTATATTAAGCCATATGCAAAGACCACCAAAATTAAAGATATTATCAATGGGGTTCATTTAAAGATAAGTATGTGTAAAATATTGTACCCTTTGTGCAATAGCTCTATCAAATTATCGCTCAGAATGTGAGGAAACTTTAATTGAAAGTAAAAATCGTGCCTACGTATTTCATTAATATATAATCTACTAATTTCAATTGCTATCCTGTATTAATCCATGGAAATTATATATATATTTCATGGACTTCTAGGTGGATAACGGTTTAAACGAGGGTCTGACAGTAACTCGGACGCCATTATTCCAATTCATTCCCTGAATAGATATATTAAACGAGATTCATAAAGCTGACGCATACAATAATATTTCCAGGAATAAAAAATAATCTGCCCAAGATAAATAAAAGAAAAAAATAATAAACCTACAACAGCGTCCCAATCGGTTCAGGAAGTTACAAATTTCATACATTTTTCCAGAGAAGGATCTACCATATTTCGGACTACCAAGATTCTTAGGCAAAATATAATATATATTCCATAATGCGATCGCTGAATCACAGAAATAAAGCCCGCGCTTCAAAGCTTGCAAGGGAGAGAAATAGATTCAGCCTCGGCATGTGAAATTAAAAATTCGTGGCTCCTCGATTATTTAGAGGTTCTTTCCCTGCAGAAGCCTCTTCGAGAAAGATAAATGATAGCAGCTACTGGCTCTTATCCTGAGACAAACAAACGTACCTACTCTTCTCGCGGTTGAGTATATCGACTGTCCGACTAGAAGCCAACTCATTCCAGCCAGTCATCTACTCAGCCCAGCCAACCCTCTCAGTCACCCTCAGTCAGTTACTCTCCGTATCCTCCAGCATCTCTGGCAATCTCGTTCCTTCTCTCTTCCGTTTCTCTTCTACTTCTTCTCCTTCACTCCCTCTGCCCCCCCGGCCCCTGTATCTCTATCTTTCTCAATGGCGTAGATAAATGGGACACACCCTCTGAAAGCCAAGCGGCTCCAGATGGAGAGAGCAGAAATCCCGCGAGATAAAAGAGTCGCGGTGATCACAGAGGAACGGATAAATAGTGGAGGACGTTTTAGTCACAGTCCGGATGGTAAATGGTAGACGAAGGGTCCTTTTCTTTCTCGACGCCGACGCCTGCGAAATGGCCACCTTCGCTACGCCGCAGGATAAATACCCCTGGTTGTGTCGCATTTCTGTAGGAAACGTGTGTCGTGTACAGTCTGCCCGAGTGGAAACCTCAATGCTCACCCTACCCTGTCGTTTTTCTCTCTCTATCTCTCCGTCTCTCTCTCTTTGACTTCCGCATTTACTCGTCGACTCTCTTTCTCTCTATTCTCTTCATATGTCGCGTGCGCGGTCTTTTCCATGTAGCCACAATGAAAATGCAAGGGAAACCGTAACCACGATGCACCGTGAACATTTTACATTTCCATGAATTTTAAACTGTTCCACTGTTTCACTTGCAATTACTTCTACCTGTCTGTTTTGAATTTTATTTTATGATGGTATCTTTCTCGCGTCCCTCTTGCGGAGAAAAATGACACGTGATTTAAGATTCACTGGCTGTTCGGTTGAACAGCCATCGATTCGCGGTGTAGCACTGCGTCCCAGTAGGATCGAACGAATCTCGCTGTGAGCTTGTTGAATTGCACTCGGTTAGTTTGCGAAATTGGACAAGCAACGAATTGGATGTTTCGTCCATTTCGACGGTTTCAAGCGTCCGATTTACCGCTGTTTAAAGCACTTTGGCTATTTCCATGCTGTCGTTAAAAATGGTGTCACTCCTGAAAATGCGTATATCTTTAATCGTGAAAAATCACTGCAAATGATTCTAAAACAGTAGATAATACTAAACTTGTTTTATATGAATTTCAGGTCCTACACGTTATATCAGAAGTCTTGGAACCGGTTCTCTCGATTCCCACAGCCCCGGCCATCTACAATCCTAATGCACTTCAGTTTCTAAATCTCAGCGATAGCCTGAATATCGGTCGTCATCGAATTCGGTAAGTAAATATGACATAAGGACACGTGAGCCCTTAGAATAGCGTTAAGAGCAAGATACAAAATTATGACAATCAAAAAAGTATCATGTCACTCAATTATCCCAGGAAACTCCCACGGGATACGAACCACCTCCTTCTTACTCTTTTTCCTTTTTCACTTCATACTCAGTTCTCCTCAGACTTTTTTTAAGTAAAAAGTTTGCAAAACCACGATAGGACTCGTTGTGCAAAGATTGCCAAATTGGCTTCTTAAATATGTATCCCTTACCAACATAACCACTTTTCCCGCAATATTGTAAATAATAGAGTCATTCGCCATAGCGACTATACGATGTCCCTCGTGTATTTCTAGAATTAAACACAGAAAGGGATATATACCTGATCTTAAGCTTTCCCGGATATGGTCAAAGTTTACGAAGAAACGCTTTCCTCCCTATGTAAATTATATACATAACAGCTACGTTTTCATGTAACTTTGAGATATTCAGCAACAAATTCAAAGTTTCTCGTGCGCGTGTCGTAAGGATTTAACCTAGGTCAACTCAGAGCTACTGCTTTGCACGTGTAAACTCAATGGCAACACGTCGCCCCGCGAAAATCAGCCTTAAGTGAATTCCGCAGCTGGAGCGTCGACGATGTAACTTTTCTCGACGTTTCTCTAGAACTTTACTACTCAGTTCTTTCGACGCTTCCCGCCCTACAGTCCTTCCATCCTCGTTTCCTTACTCATCCTTTTCCTTCTCCTCCTCGCTCCTTCGGCAACTAAAGCTACGATTCTAGAAACAGGCGGCGCTAACTGAGGAAATAAAACTCGAGTGAATTAGCACCCACGCTATCCTTCTGAGACTAAGACATTCTTTTGCGACTTTTTATTTTATCCTGAGATATCTGACTATATATACACACACACACACACACACATACCTTTAATACCTTTAATACCCACCTATCGGCTACTTCGGCTACTTCGGCTACTTCGGC
>JARPRG010000230.1:1577974-1590584 GCA_031001745.1 Hartigia nigra
TCGGCTACTTCGGCTACTTCGGCTACTTCGGCAGGTGCCACGACGTCGATATTGCTTTTGCCACTTTCTTTTTACCTGTGCTATACCTTTATTTCTTTTACTCCTTTTTCCGACGAGTACAATCGTAGTTCCGATCAAGCGAGAATTCTGAAGGTGGGAGTGAGAAAAGGCAAAAAAATGAATCACTCGATAAGACTCTTTGAACTTTTTCTTTCGATATTTTCATCCCGAGGTTCAATCTGAGAAGTTCCCTCGAGACCTTAAAATGAAAATGCTAGAAGGTAAAACGTACTGATAAAAGAAAAGGGAATAACGTTTTTTCGGCTGTCACTCCTCATCCAGACGCTAGTATCAAAAGCATTCGTATGGGGCTGCCTATTTTGGCTACTTAGTCGGAAATGATTCGCAATTCCATCACCAAGATGGCTATTTACCGTTTCACGTTCTGCGTTCGCCGATAAAAGAAAGTAAACGGATCAACAGTGTCGAACAGGTGGAAGAATAAATAAAACTGACGATAGGAACGGATCGGTTGAAGCAAAATGAAAGAGGACAGAACCGAGACGCGAAAGCGAGTGGAAGCAATAAATCTAAAAATGAGAAAAAAAAAGAGCCAACCGGAATCCCGATTTAAAGGAAATTACGTATATCCTCAACGTAAATTCTTCGCGGTTATGCAAAAGCAATTTCCCGTACCGCGTAAAATGTAAAACGTAGCAGCGAACCATTCCCACCCTTCGACCGTCAATTTTCACTTAAAATATGTGTCAGTGTTATCATCGTAAATAATGCCGGCATATCCTCCTCCTTTTGATCTTCCGCGCTTCTCCTCATTTTCCACCTCCTCTTCGTCTTCTTCCTTTTCTCCGTGTCTTCGTTCTCGAGGGTGAAACCTCTAGGCAGCCTTTCACGTCAACATCTCACCTATAAACGTAAACATATTTCTTAAGCCACTCTCCCGCCAAAACCTTTTTGCAAAAATTACGTCCCATGCGGGATTTTCACGTACGAGTCACGCCGTTCTTACGCTGACGTGTGTCTTCAGGGTCTTCTACAAGCTATGTATATATATCATACTTCTATCTCCCTCTTCAGCCCTCTAGTCACCTAAAAATGGGGGGTGCTTAAAGCCTCACTTAAGTAGCATTGAGCAAAATTGTTTCAGCGCTACGTCAAAGTCGAGAGATCTTTTAAAATATAATTTTAACTTACACGCGGTCTGCAATTCAACTTTAGAAATGTCATATCGATCCTGACTGTGTATCGTCCCGATGTAAATGAACTTTATGCACCTTTTACTAACAACGACACCTACGACTCGTGTACATTATCTTTCTGCAAATATAACGCATAGCGAAAATTATCAGCCCGTAGACTAAATATATGGTACATAATTATTCAATAGATCACGCTAATGCATTAAACTATCAATTTATAGTTTGACAATTGCATATAATATCATTTTAAATTGTTTCCGCGATTCAGTCGCATTGGCATAATTATTTTATGTGCTTATAAATAGCATTATAAAATATGGAACAGGAAACGGAAATTACCCAGAGAGCATTTGAAATGATGTGAATAAATATGCCTTTGTTTTTGATTACTATATATGCAATCACTCTAATCATAATTCGATACGCATTGACTAATTAAATAATGATCTTCTTTGCAGCTTATTCCGTGAACGTGTTTTCGATCTGAAAAAGACAGACGTCTTCAAGGCGGAGGGTCGATACACCTTCTTTCTCCCAGTCGACGAAGGATTTCAGGTATGGCTCTTCCTTTCCATTGTTTGTCAGAGAAAAAAAAAAGCTTAGGTTCTAACTATAAGATTTCATCCTTAAACACTCCCCCTATCATTGCTAAGCTTTATTTATCGTGGTGGTAAAAGCATTTCTCAGCCACTCAGTGGACGACCTAATAGTGCCACACTTTTAGGTCTTCTTTAAGGGGTAGGTCTTCCATGAGCCACAGGAAGCTTCTTCTTGTTACTGTACTAGAATAACTTGCTCGCTACGGTACTCTAAGTAATACAGTGGAGTCTGCTGTATTGTCTGGGAGTACTTTAGCGAACTTGTATCATACCAGGATCGACATATCTCACTGGTATATCTCTACTTGAATGATGGCGATCGATGTTTTCAAAGTTAGACGGTCCTATATCCTGTTTAGAGTAAAGCCGGAATACTTGCTGCATAGTCTACTCAAGTATCTACGTAGTCGGATACTTATTATAGGGCTTTAGTTCAGATCTCTCACTCCTTGGACGTGAGAATGGATTACTGAGAATTCCGTTAGAGAATCATTAACGGTAGTGCACCATCAGAGTAAAAAAAAAAATTTCGATCACTGCAAAATTGCAGTCGACACCAAAAAATAACTGTGAGTAGGCAATTTGCAGTAATACATGGCTAATTGATTCGCCAGAATAGTCCTAGGGATATTCGAAGAATTCGAAAAACGTGGAGAACTACAGCGAGGAACTTCAAGACGATTACGCCAAGTTAGACACACTCCTGATCCCTCGTGGGGTGGCATTTGTCTTGGTGTTTCTTGTTGCAAGGCTAAAGAATCCAACGGTGCTTCGTACTATCTGCGGAATCCTTGTAAAGTCGCTCCTCAAAGCTTCCAGTCATCAGACTTGTTATTCCTGGATCTCTTTAAGAATTCATACGTTTATCTGTTTTCTCATCCCTTACTTTCGCCAACGTATTCGTACCTAGCCTTTACGTCTCTTTATTTAGCGTTAACTATATGTGTTTTTGTGCCCTGAAAGTCCTGTGACTCTCTTTGTCTACGTGCATGTCTGCAATTACTGTTTTGCATTTCCTAGAACAATGCGAAAGGTATACGGTTGACGTGAGGTCGCATTACAATTATCTAATTAGTCACGATCGCACGGAACGTGTGGGAGTGTCTTGTTTCGTACGGCCATCTTGGCGAACGTTTATTTTATTAACAAGCTTGATAAGGATTAGAATAAATAAATATATTCCTAAAGTAGATATACTCGCAGCAGATAATTCAGGGACAAAAATATATAACTGTAGTGTCATCGCAGTAGGTATTAATTTTATTTTTTTTTTCAGCCGTCACCCAGACCACAAAAGGTCGATCAAAAGGTCGTGGATGGACATATTATTCCTAATCGTATTCTCTTTACGGCGCCCACGCAACACGATATGCCTTTTAGGACTCTGACCTTCAGTGACAATATTCGGGTCACCGTTAGCTTTCTTTCAGGACAGGATGCCAAGGGTGACGTCAAAAGTAAGTATTTACAATTGACGAAAAACACTCAATGACGTAAATGCAAGCCATTACCATTCGTTAACTTTACTTCATAGCCTACGTGAAATCCACTACGACATCAGGTGACGATAAGCATCCCCCTGGTGTAGTGCTTGCTGAAATCGTAAAGGCCAACATTCCCGTACGCAACGGAGTGGTTCATCTCATTCAGCGGCCATTAATGATCATCGATACAACGGTTACTGACTTCCTCAAGGTCAGTTCTAATTCGATTACGTTATACCTTTTTCAATGATAAAGGCAAGATAGAATTGCTATTGTCTATCAACATCCGCTCCTCGAGCCCCTGTAAATAAATGTGCTATTTTAAATACATAAAAGCAAAGGAAAGATGCAATCATTCATTTTCCTAGATATAAGAAAGATGCATTCAATCGTTGATCGTATTATGCCCTTCTTTGTGCCGTAACTAAGGACGCTTTTTAACTTGTTAAGTCAGAGCGAATTAAGATCAGGAATTTTCATAGCATTTCTCAGCCCTCTCCATCATCTTTGTCTCTCTCGTTCCTTCTTCCTTTTCTCTTTTACTTCTCATGCATCCTTCTTTGAGGAAGGGACGAGACCCGTACGTACACCGGTAGAGAATTAGGTCCAGTCTATATTGGGATAATGGAGTGGCCAGCTGCTTGCAGCTTGTCCGACGGCCTTTGTACTGACCGCGTCTACTTGCCATCCCTCGTGGTAATAGACCTCTTCGATTTTCGAAATTATCGGAACAAGTAAAATCTATAGTTATACACGACGTGATTTTCATCGTGATTTTCCAATAGTAACCAAATCGTATCGACAGTGGTGCCGCGGATAATTCTATCAGCCAATGGCTTATGGATGACACGCATGTAGTCGCAATGATTACGACTGTACGTCACGTCAAAAGAACGCCAACCCCTTTGACTCCCGTCACGCTCTAGCATAGAGCACGTCAACGTGACGGAGCACGTCGCCCGATGACGACGCCAACGTATCGGACATGAGAATACTAATGTCTCCTAATGCATCGCCTACTGCAAATTCACGGTTCCCTTCTCCGACAAAGTGTACACCCTTGCTATATTAATCTTGATTGGCCGGGAGATTGAACGAGGACGGAAGTATTTATGCCGAGCGCTGGGTTTGTCCGTTCTTGACGGGACTTTTACGTCCTTAAGAAATTCTGAATTACCTACTCTGTACCCTTATGCAAATACAAAAACAAGTCTGTATACTTTGCGCTGGATGTAAATGTCCCTATAGCACCGTATATGAATTTATATACGATGGTGCGATGTGTAACGATTTTAATCTACGAGAGTCGCGTCGAGCTTTATTGCCAACCCTCGAAGCCCTAGGGTAACTTGATTAGTAGCTCTAACCGTAATGTCGCTCATTAACCTTTATTCATTATGTCGTAACTTCATTTTTCTCTTCTCGGGTCGGATAGTTAAGCTGATTTTACGAACTTCCCACGACTCCCTACCGTTCTTCTCACCATCGCTGGTTTCTCTCACTATCTATCTCTCTATCTCTATATCTCTGTACCTATAGCTATATATATATATATTGCTTCATTCTATGGCTTTACGACGCTCTGCCATTTTCGACACTCTTATAGAAGCCAAATAGTGTCTTCTCCAGCTCATTCTCGAATCCGATTAGGAAGTTTGTCTCTCATGAGTTTATTATCTCAGAAATGTCTCGGGAACTTTTCGATTTTTTGTTTTGTTTTCAATGTCGATGCAATTTCTTTGGGTATCTAGTCAACTTATTTAACTGATTTCAGGCTATCCACGAAATTGTTTATATAATTTAATTTTGAAAACTATTCTAAACATTCTGCTCGTTGTTAACAGGATTCGCCGTGTTGGTTTATTTTTGTATCCTGCCCTTTTTTTCTCGTTATCCTAACCCCCAGCAGAATCCATCATCACGCTTGAACAAACGTCAGATGTGCCAAAGGGTTGAACCGCCGTTTTTTCCCTCAATTTTAACTAATTCGCGTTCTCCTATGCCTTTCGACATTTCTCCACCTGGGGTAAAGTTCATCCAGTTTCAGCGCCTGTCATGACACACGTGTCCACATACGTCGGCACGTACACCTATATATATATCTCTGCGCCACTACGTTCCACGATTCAACCCCGGCGTACGTACAATTATCCGAAACGCAACTGTACCTATATCCTCCAGTCCCGTAATTTACTGAAGTTCATCTGTTTACGGTGAAAACACATAAATTCTCGCTAACCCACTTATTTACACTTTCACGTCTGTTACATAATATACCATGGTTCTGGAAACTTTGCAGTCAGCCGTATATGGTAAAGGGAAGTGGAAACTGTTACCTGCAGAATTCTCCCCTTCCCAGTCAAAATGTACTAATTGCTGAAAATTTATAAAAGTTCCTGGAAAATGAATGATTGCACTGTACCAACCGGTACAATGTTGTCACGTCCAAATAACGCAATTGCCATAATTTTTATAGGAAAAAAAAGCAGCCAATTGTCCTTTTAAAAAATAAATCCATATGACGATGTGACTCGTACATATGTATAGGGATTTGTGAATATTGAGAGACTGGTGCATTTCCATTAAATGGTAACGTCAACCTGTCGTCAATTCATGTACGTTAAACCCGTAGTCATTAGCATCATTCTGTCATACAAAAGCTCGCGCTACGTTGTCCCGTCCATGTCACTCGACAAGTTATCCGCAACCGAATCATTCGTGTATCATCAGCATCATCGTTATCGCCATCATTATGCGACATCGTGTAATACACAGTTGTTACACGGGCGACTCTTAAATAAACTCTAATTCGTGAATTATTCACATAACTATACAAACGAACTGAAGCACTTTCCGCCTAATGTTGTAACTGTTGCACCAATCTGTCCCTGTCTCTGTATATCTATACAGACCAATGACGAATCAATATATTAAAAATCGAAGTGGTTTAAAAGCAAAAAAATAATAATTAAAATCAAACAAAAATTCGAAATACGAAAAACACTTGTTTTTAGCTGTTTATATAAATATTGTCGTTAAGTATCCTCCTTTCGAATCATTTGATTCGTCAAATGGGTCTATATAGTCGCATATCATCCTACGTATGTTGTGCAATCATAATTGTTATCCCAGGAGCAAACGTACTTTTTTTTTCAAGTATATACAACAATTTTATTTAAATCGCAACAAGTATGCATACGTTTTTAAAATGTCATGCAACACTGGATAATGCGTGTGACACGTACGTATATCCTTTTTGTATTTCCCACTAAGTAAAAAAGAAAAAAAAAAGTACGATCGCTCAAAGGACAGTACTAATCCCTTAATTTCAGGTTTTATCCTCACGTCAACGAATAATGATCGAGAGGGAGAGAATGTAAGGAAAAAGAAAATGGAATGAACAAAAAAAAAAACAGAGCAAGAAAAATAATCGATGTGTAGGGGAAGCACAAATCCTGTGTGTTCTGCCGCAAGTGCACCGCCTCATGTATTTATCACTGCAGATCTTTGCCTCTGCTAGCAAAAGTCCTATCCGTTAAATACTTTCTACTCCTATGAATCTTTGCTCTTTTCTTTATCACGTTACATATATATCTATATATATATACATTACGTATCTATCTTCTCAGGACACTCGAAAACTTTCACATCGAGTTCCCGCAGGATATACATATATATTACATATCATATACATGTCTTTCACATATTTAGGCGTCCTATAATAATAATATATATATACATATGTGATTCTATTTCGCATTACAGAAACAGGAACGGTCATGAAAATAATAGGAAACTGATAATTCACTTGTCGCGAACTAACAATGAGATTCAAATAATTTTGGATACGAAAGCATTTCTTGTTTCCGTATCTATGATCAAACCGTACGTTCTCGTATAGATATTACAGTTGTATACAATACGTACTCCAGCATAGGTATAATTACTCTGGCGGCAACATACCTTAAGGAGTATTATGCGTATATCTAACAGCTGTTGAATTTTCTATACGATCTGTACGTGCGCGTTGTAATTATTTAACAAGAACTTCTTCAGCCGTCATTGTTTACGAATAAAATGTATTGCATTATTAGTATTGTTTTGTTGTATATACATATATAGTATATTTAAAAAATCAACGAGAATCTACCAAATAATATAAAATGATCATATCATTTATTTTTATGAATATTTTACAGCCGAGCATATTGATGTTTAATGGTACTTTTATTCATATACTAAACAGATAGACAGACATATATGTATGTAATAATTTTTGGTAAGGTCGTAGGTATATGGTTAAAGCACATTTTTATCCTCAGACCTTCTTTTTAAGGTTCCTTTAAAATATCCAACAATACACTTCATATTGACATTCTCGAGAGGTCGACGTTTAAAAGCTTCGACGGTTTTAACGATCGACCACACGGCTTTTACTTGCTTGTTTTACTCCCTTATGCCCTTTAATCGTTCCCCTTTTTCTCCCATCAACTCCTGTCTTTTTTTTTCTTTCTCTCTTTCCCTCATCATATTCGCTCACTTCGTGCTCTTATTTGATCTCTTTCACTCGCTTTCGTCGGATTCACCGACGCTGACGTCCCCAGAGAATCGCCGTCCTTGCGTCAGAAATGTCCATATGATAAAAGGGCTTTCTCGAACCTAGCGTCAGTTCGAGACGTCAGCGTCGACGTCATTGATTCGAATAATTAAGAAGAAAAAAATGTTGGTGCTCAGAAGGAAGTACAGAGGGATAGTGAGAGAGGTGAAAAGTTGGTCTATTGGATTTACGATTTTTTACTTTTTTTACATTTCGCACAGTGAAAAAGCTTTAGAATGTGAACTATGAAAAACCGGAAGATTTTCTATATTCTTTTTAAGAGCTGGTATATATAGTTAAGGTCGTAGACTCCAGACCATTTCCACTTTCCAAAGATATCCCTTACTCTCTCGACTTCATTCTTCTCACCCCCACGAAAAACATGCCGCGGACGTCAACTTTCCAACTTGCGAGTCGCGCGAGCCACGATGGCTTTGAGCCACTCTGAGTTGAGGCATCCTGACGACATTAATTGGAAATTATGCGGCGCAATTGAAGTTTCGCGACGAAAGGACGAGCGCTCGATTCGCCGAGAAAACTTCATTACGACGTTATGTCCGCTGAGAAGTAAAGAGGAAGAAACGAGAAGGGAAAGGAAATGGACAAAAAAAAATGTGAAAAAAAGAGTAGAACGAAGAAATCCCTCAATGACTGACGGATATAAACTTTGGTAATATTACTTGAAAACCTAAAAGGAAAATCCCAATGGATATTTCTCATGGTACAATTCACTGACCGTACAATCGCAAAGCTCAAAGGGAAATTATACGTGTTTCCATGCACTGAGTAGTAGCGATTATAATAATTCCCATGTGTCTACATGTACGCGTATAGTACTCGTGTTCACATCGGAATTGCGTTTTGAAGCAATTTCCTGTAGCGTAATTCGCTTAATGAAAGCATCGCGTGCTTTAGTACATTCGAGATTAAGGCAAATCTTCACTGACGAATTTCTATAATGCCGCGTATTAGCGAATCTTTGAAGTTCACGCCGGAGAGGTTCACGTGCAATTAGAATGCTCACACTGGCTACCGTGTATAGTCATCCAATGAAAAGAAGCACTGGATAACGTTAATTTCTCGCTCGAACGAAAGCTGCAAGACGGGAAAGGTGGAACATGGAATGTGCAACGATTCTGGACGAGAAAAGGAATAAACGAATTTACGTCGTAGTCACACAGTCGCAATACTCCTTTCCTTCCTCCTAATAACGTCGGTCTGCAATTCGATTCCCTCGTTCCCATCTCTCTCTTTTTTTTCAAAGATTCCAAAACAGACCGTCAGGGGGTCAAAGGAACCGGAGGAACGTGAAAAAGGTGTGCGGAATGAAACATGTAATTTCACTAATGAGAACCTAGAAACTAAACCTAATTCAATGTACAAAATAATGTGCACATCTTGCTACATTTACATCAAAGCAGATTAACATTGATAAGAAAAACACTTACCTAATGCTAATCGTAAAATTGTGCAAAATTAATATTTGTAAAAAAAAGAAAGAATCCAATTTTGGAGTTAAGTACTATGCTAATGAAAACACAGTAATATATGCGCGTACAATGTACCGCTAAAATTAACTTTCTTCTCTTTCCTTAGCACTAGTTTTCAATGTAATTAAAACAGAAAATGCATACTACTTGCTCCAGTACATACACATAGTATATATGTATAATATATACTACTTCATATATATATATTACTTCATGTTTGTCCACCCCACAAGACTCCCGGTTTATTAGTCATCCTTGTAATGACTAGAAAGAAATAGGTCGGCCATCTACCATTCTTCCCGGACATTTATTGCGAAAATACATGTGAAAAGGATGCCTCAGGCTTTTTTCATTTAATAATAAAAAATGCTCAAAAGACATGGATACAAGGTTGAAAAACTGAAAGCTTCTTTGATGATCTTTTCGCACTGCACTCTCGGACCGTAAAATATCCAAAGCACATGTAAATTAGCCCAGTGGGATTTACGTGGAACATCAACGAAGGATTTTGCTTGAAATATGTCACGATTAAAATTAATAGTTTCAGTGCAGCTGCCCTATCAATTGTTAATGAGTACGTTTCTAGTTCGCTGGGAAAGTACAATTTCACGAATAGCACTGATACAGTGGCTCTGCTTAATACAACTTCCACACGGGACATTGTCCTTGTAACACGAGTGCATTAACAGTACACGTGTACTTATGGCTGGTTAATTAACCAGGGACATACAAAAAGAGATTTGTTATTTGTATGTAATAAAGTTATCCAACGATGCTCGACTGTATAAATATTCATGATGCAAAAAAGTTAATCCAAATCAATGGATAGTTAGCTAAATAAAGAACCCACGGTACTGGTTTTGTCTGGTTCGCGAATTTGCGCGATAAGGACGTCGAAGTATCAAACGATTTATACTCCGTTTGATATTCAATTGGATATTAAATTAAGTATTCGACGATTTGCATTAATATCGTTATTAATGACATGTAATATTTTTTCATATTGATTAACGATTCAAAGGATTGAGGATAGAGGATTGTCGTCGATACACAATAAATTATTTGCGTCGATTCTCGTCATATTAATTGCCCACAATATAGTCCAATATTGGGTCATTAATTATATACTAGTATCCCAAAAATATATATTCGTATCTCAATGACGGGATTTTGAGGGACGGTTGAAATATTATATAACCCTCTTGTTTCTGCCCTATACAACTATCATGCAAACGTAATAGCAGAAACACTTTTCTTAATTCACAGATATTCACAAAATACTTTTTCCATTAATTTTGATGACTCATATTGGATGCTGCTATAGACGAACAGTTTAAACTCTTAACTTTCAGCATAGTAAGAGAACAACATATAGTACAAAAACAAAAAAGGCAAGAAACGGAAGGACCACGCACATCACCTTCTCAACAGTGACCATTATATACCTATTTATATAATACAAGTTATCTTTTTTCTGTTTTCTGTTCGCTTCTTATATTACGGACGACCCTGGTTTACTGGTTTCTCTGTGCAGTCTTTCCAGGTAATTCGCCGCCGGCTTTTTTTCTATTTTCATGAGGACTCGCTAGCGAACATTACCTATATATGTACCATCTATACCTATGGGTTTTTTTCATCTACTGTACCTCTCTCTCTCTCTCTCTCTCTTTATCTGTCACTCAATCTTCATATCTGTCTATCTCTCTCACTCTCTATCTTTCACCTTAAACTTATCCATCTTTTCATCGCACTTTTCGAACTCGCCGCCGCTCACATTTTTTCGCTCACCTCCCATATGTCGTTGTCGCGCTAGCTGAAAGTGGCTTGACTTTTTGCCATGTAGATGGAACGAGCGACGATTTGCGCGATGAGCGTGCGCGTCTGTGTACTTGCGAATTTGCATTTTGTAGTCAGTGTTTTTTACGTGCTTCAATGTCTTCCTCTACCTTTTTCTGTTTAATATGAAAAAAACAAAAGGAGCCCTTGCTCCAATTTACTCTTTAACCCTGCACCCATATCTTTCCATCCTCTTCGGGCTTCTTTCACAACGCTTATAACAGCCTCCTCTCGCCAGTTTTCGAAAACTTTGTCTTTGTATCGAGCAGCATTGTCATAATTTAACTTAGTTCACCGTGCACAACTCTATGAACTCTTTTGTATAGTACAGTACCATCTTCTGATTATAACAATGTCCCCCGGAATTTCTCTCATGATAATAATAGTACATTGGGAACGGTCATTCAACTTATATCTTACTTTAGTTATTCTACTTTTACGATATAGCATCCGAATTGAAATATCGTCAATGAGAAAGTTCTTGTCTATTCACCTATCCAAAGGGGGACTAAAATAAAGCAGTCAAGTTTTTGCGTTACAATGATCGCACAAATGGCTCTTTTGTGTCCTTTTTACAAAACACGACATCGCATTCGATCATTCCACGAGGTGGCATCCGCAGCACTTGCCAATAAATTAGTCGCAGCGATATTCTATTTCCAATCAATGCATGCGCAGGTCAATATACGTAGAATTGATTGCAGATACTGTGCTGCACGTTCCGTCATCCTGGCACAAATGCATGCACGTTGACGTATAAAGCACGCGAAAGGCCGATACACAAAAATATCAGCGTCATGACAAATTTTTAGAAAAATTGCCTATTAAAAAAGAAGTAAATGAGTCATTAGATAAAAGTGAAAAACGAAAAGATTTTAGAATGTTAAGAAATCGTTTTTTTTTACACGTTAAAGAAAACCTAACATGCACGTATAGCCTAATCAGTCAAATATCACGGCAAAGATGTGAATTGCTCGACGGGAGTCGCTCCGGGGCTAAAATGAAAAATGTCGCGTCCTCCATTGAAAAAGCGTCGTCGCGTCGGAAAAGGCTTTCACAAGTTTTACGCGGTGCTCACGCCTCGAGCACCAGAGAAAACCAGAAATACAAGCAAACAAGTCTCGTAAATTTTCAGGGCATACAAACCCTGTCCCTTCGCACTGGGAACTATAATGGTATAGATATGATACGTACTTTACGCGTACAACTACATCCATGTATTCGCGTTAGATGAAAAGGCCACATTATTTTTTATGTATTTTTGTCTATCCATTCGTAACAGTTTATCCGAAAAGCTGGATAGAGCCGAGTAAAATTAAAAAGACATCTAGTCGTGATTTTTATTTGACCGTGCGCGAAATATTGTCTATATATATATATATATATA
>JARPRG010000230.1:1590684-1646796 GCA_031001745.1 Hartigia nigra
TATATATATATATATATATAGTACGTAGATATATAGGACGATATATTCAGCTGTCAAATCTATGTATAGGACGTACATATGTAGAAGTCTGTAGGAAACATATAGTGAATCCATGAGTTCAATATATTTTTTTTTGATAATTCGCAAACAATGAAATCCCTAACGAATGATAAGTGGATTTCCATAAAATCACAGAAAAGTATGTTAAAGTAAAGAAATAAAATATGTTTCAGTGCGAAATCATGCGCGTGCATACTTTGCAACAAATATTCTATGCAGAGCCACGTGGAGCTTGCTAGAGACTTTATTGTTTTCGATCTGTCAAAAAGATACATCGAATTTGTGAACCGACCATATTTATCAGAGGATACAAATTTTCCAGACTACGATGGATTTTTTTTTCAATAATTTTCAATCCTTATATTAAACACATGTAACAATCACTTGCAGCTCGTAATTCATATATCGTAATATAAAACGTCAGGTGTATCCGTCCAGTATATAAAATTTGAATTCGGGTATATACAGGGCATACATATATACGGATAAATCGTTCAAACACCCAGTGGCAATGCAAACTAATTCCAGAATAAGCTTACTGCAAAAATACTAGCTTGCAAGCTAACAGACGTGAACGAAAAATAAACTTCAGTGCTCGAGCACTCATTTCCTGTGTAATTAACATACGCAAAGACGTGATATCGTTTGGCAGTTGGATCTGGTGGATAGAAAAATACTCGAGATATACATATATATACATTGGCCCCGCCATTTGCTCAAAGAGCGATAGTAGGAAAACCTATACAAAAAAGAAAGCTCGAATTGCCGTACGTGCTATTTTTCTACTTTTAGAATTTCATTGATCTCTCTGAATAAACTTCCCTGTTGTATATTTTTTAATCTCAATACTAAAAAAAGAAGCTGTCAACTAGTCGTTAACAAAAAGTTACAGTAGGTCACGCGATGGCTCTGCTCCATTTAGTCATAGTTTAATGCTCGTAGCGATAATGGCAAAATTACGGGAATCCATTGTGTACATCATGAATTTGAAGCGTATTGGACCGTTTCAAAAAAGATATTATGGTAACTCGGATATCGTAAAATGCAAATGTTTTTTTTCATAAAGCACGAACAGCTCTCGTACACCCGGCCCATGCATTCATGTAAAGACCATTGTGCTTGAGAGTCCCTTTATCGATTTGCAAAAAGAACTTTTATTACATACCAATAAAAACCGCTTGGAATATATCCAGAAATTATACTATAGCAGACTAAAGCATGTAAACAAAAGATACTTTCTTCCGAAGAGGAAATAATCGTAAGAGGTAGCCTACTCATGCGAATTTCTCTATCATCCAATGAAACAACAGGATACTACATTCCATGGTAAATATTGCCAAAACATGTTTCCAATTTGCACTTTCGATCTCTCGCAATGCTACTAGCTACTCATTTCGGGGTGGGAAGATGCGAATTTAAGAATCATTCGTCAAACGTAACCGTAGCTAGTCGAACGCAAGGACGGCAGGTTCCATCTTTGAATTTTACATTGCTAATTCAAAGATAGTATGCGCTTGTTACGTATTACTGTAGGGTCATACAGGATAAGTGCTGTGCTACCAATTTGTAACGTTCGACCAGCAGTCTCAAGTTTAAGGCCAGTCTAAAAGCTTCCTGAAGCTTTACGTGAGCTAAGGTGACTAGAAGGAAATCGGTTATCGGTAGGAGAATTAGCACTGAAAATTTGGCCAATTAAATTTGCAATTACGTAATGACTTGTCGTATCGATTTCTTTTATATATTTATGTGCCTCGTAACTGGCCCGTACTATAGTATACCTATAACCAGCGTACATTCACACTGCACGACGCACTGCAAGCGACATGTATATATATATATTGCATATAATAATAGTTAACCACGAATCTTGAATGTCGCATGTGAACCATGCCAAGAGCACCGAAACACCATTCTCAGACAGCCGAAAGTCGTCTCGTATAATTCACTAGATTTTAGAGTATCGCGACATATATCATATCCACGCGTTTAACATTCAAACATTTCATCGTCAATTCATTCGAATCATGAACTATTCATTTATATTCATTTCATCGATTGGATCGATCATATCGCGGAAAGACTTAACGATATCGATGTGATCGGTCGATTTGTCTGTAGGGGGAAGAGAACTATGGTAAGGCGAGTTTATATTATTCATGTGAGTTTGTATATTTATGATCTTTAAGATTGGTCATACTGTCAACGTTTTTCTTTTTTTTTTATATATAGTACACGCCTGATGAAAATTTTACGCGAACTTGACAATGAGATTTTTCTTTAAATTCTTGAAAATCGTGATTATGTAAATTCGCCCTGTCATCCAACAATCAATGTTGTAATACGATTGTTGAATTGTTTAAGTTTTAAAATTGTTTCCAGGACTTTTGAAAATCGTCCAGTCGTTTGGATTTTTTTATACACGTTGAGAACGCACTTTAACACGCAATTGTTTAATAACTGTGTTTAAAAAAAAAGGATTAATCGCGTCTTACAATACACTACGCGTGCGGGCGACATGCGAAATTATACGCGTCTACGTATAGGTGCTGGTTCTGCAATATGCGGTGTATTAACGGCAGAGCGAATTCTATTGATAAAATCAATCGGTGGTAATCGGGCGTTTAATTAAATTAGAGCACTAAATTCCGTTGATGCACGGTCGGGCATTGTCGAAATGGCATTGTATGCCAAGCGTTCGCCGGACTGTACTGTACCAACGTATTTGAGTGTTAAAAAAATGCTATTAATTACTTTTTAAAGTTAATCACTGCCACTGTCCCGTGGTAGACTACTATTGCCAAATCAATAACAATGACCAGTCTGATTGAATTTTTAATTATCTTACGAATTATCGATACCAAATCTGTTCCAATCGCATTCGCTGTTCGAAAACTATCGATCCCAAAATTTACCTGATCATTTTGCAAATTGTCGCTTATACGCTGTTAGGACTTTTAAATTATATTAGCGAACCGCTCCGAGGGTCGGTATTGTCGGTACGGTATCGATTGTAAAATATCGATACTTGTCTTCGATTATCGATTTTTCTATTGTGTATATGTGTTTACTATACTTTTATTGACTCAATGATGTTATTCTGTGGTGCTTTGCATGTCTCTATTGGACTCTGCATGTCATATAGGGCATCGTAAGTACTTTAAACGAAATCACCAGAGACTACGAACACACGACACTCTACTAGTATTATTTATCTGTCTTTTTATATTTACACTGACGAATTTATACGTGCGATACTTCGTTGCGATGGAAATAATTCATTTGACGAATCGGACGGGAATAAGCGTAAAAGTATTCGCTATGCCGATAGATACTTTTCGCTGCGACAAGACGCGTTTTATACAGCATTAACAAACCAACGGGAATTTTGAAATAACTATATTAATTGGGACTCTTGAGAAGACCCTTGTTCATTATTTACTTTGAGTCATTGTGGACTCTTACTGTTAATGGATAATGACAAGTATTATGCAAAGGTGAATTAGCCTTAGAAGAAATGTACATAGTACAATGGTGAATCGAAGGGACTGGACTTCTTTATTTTATTTGTTTATCAAGTTTACGTATTTACGTATTTATTATAAAATATTCTATTAGCGTCCTGGTGATGTCCAAGGTGTTTAAAATCGGACGAGCGATCTCGTTCGGTGTCTTTAATAGTTGTAATAATTTAAAAAAAAACAATTGTGCCCTTTAATTAATTAAGGCTGCTTTCGAGACACGGAACGAGGTCCGGCCGTTTTATTTAATTTAATTTATTTATTAACGTCGAATGCGTAACTCAAAAGTACTACTCATTGTTTTAGTTCCTCTTATATGGTTATACGGAGTTATTAGCAGTAGTTTTATATTATTACTGTTAATATTCCATATACATTATGACCCTGTAGTTAGTCATATTTTCCACGTAACTCCATTCCCTTCAGTAACCTATTTATTAATCTTTCGCACTATTGAATTTTCGCTTCCGCGTCCCCCCCGTTCCCTTGTCCCAGGCATCCGCAAAATCGAACGATCAGCGAGAAATTGCAAGACGCGTCACATACGACTAAGTGAAATACCGGTAAACGTTTTTAGAAGAGTAAATAAGCAGGAGAAGAAGGATAAAAAAAGTATGAAAAATAAAAGCAATCAAATAAAAGTGATATAAAACCGTGAAAACTCTTATCCTCGATGCGACTGCGGATATTGCAATATTCTCAGCTAATCATCGTCCATGTGAAAATTCAATTCCATCAATCTTGAATGGACCGAGAACTCCACAGGTGATCGATAGCGTTTTCATTCAATCTTTTATATCACTTGACAATATTTCAGGTATAGGAAAACAAAATAATTGAAAAAATATCTCCGACGACGGACACGAGAAAAGTTTTGTCGTTCGCTCATTCGAATTTCCCGCTCAACATACAATATACGCTATCCGTTCCCGTGTGGAATTTGCTGGTCTACTAACCGCAAAGTACCAGCGTCCCTTCGTTTGTATTTACAAACGAGTTTACCACGGTGGTTAACAAAACGAGAATTGGCAGAATTATCACGGTCGAGAGAATTCACGAGTAAATTTGACACGCGTCCACCAATAAATTTTATCTTCTCATGTTATGGTTCAAACTACTTCGTGAAACGAGGCACAAATCTGCTGCACTATCCACTGTTCATACATCTGCCTTCACTGAAGACGTAAATAGACTGAACATCTTATGGAATATTTTGACACGCGAGCCAGAGTGTCTTGAACACCTACAAATGGACTTTACCCATTGAAATGCTACATAAAGATATATATTCTACATATAAAAATCGCGAGGCACAGAATACACGGACATGTCAAGTCTATTTATATTCAGTCAAAGATATCTGTATGTACAGCCTATCGGGCCGACAGAAGGTATATCGACTCGACAAAATTCTTCTTATTTTCACATACTTCAAAATGGATCGAAGTCGAACGAGAATTTAACATTTATTAAATAGCAATTTTGCGTAGTTATTTACTTCTATTTCTTATTGTACTACCTACGTATTACTTACTATGAAAAGGCCTAAAATACTATGTAAACAACGTTACGTGCCTTTCCCTTTATAGTTCTTGTTTTAAAAAACGAAAGTGCGCTGATACTTGTCCCTTAATATTGTATGTATCGGTTTTGAATGTTGGCTCACCAACGTGCTTAAAGGTATATATTCTACATACAGTATCAGTCTGGTACATACAGAATTATTCAGGTCAAACATACTACCTGAAGTTAGCCTATCCATTTGATTTCTATGGTAAAATTGTATTTAGGTGGTGCGTCTGTACCGAATAATCCCATATAAGACCTATTGTACACGATTGCGATATAACTACAATAGGATCAGGACGTTGGAAAGTCAATAGCCATTTTTATTATGTTTAAACCCCTCTTACGTGCTTATTCAAATTTGTATTATTAATTTTCCCATTACCGAGATCCTCGTGGGGTTTCCTCTTACTATTTTTAAAGTATGGTATATATATGTGAGTGCATTCATATATCCACTTACTCAATCAGCCACATGATATACGATGTCTCACGTACTTTCTTTACTTATCGCTCAAGAGTCGATAAAAAATTGTCTACAGATTCTAAGTTGCATAGATTCTCGAGGATCTCGCGTGATTATCTTACTCCCGTGTCTAATCGACTTTATGTTCCGAGCCTCCTTCCGTAGAAATTCAAGTCTCGATAAGCATAATTCACGATAATCACGATTTCTTTCTCTCAATCCAGGAGAAGGAGGATGGTCCAATTTACAAGTTTTATGAAGTTATTCGTGATCTTGGTGATAACTTCATGAGCGACCTCACGACCCTCCACAACGTGACCTTATTTGCACCCAGTAATGCAGCCTGGGCCCAGCCTGGTGTAAGTCAGCTTCTTCAGGACAAGAAGCGGATGCGGGAAATTCTGAACCTTCACTGCGTCAAGGAACGACTTCCTCTGGCCGAGATCATAGAGAGGAACATAAATCAGGTTAGTTTTACGAAAATCGAGTTGGACGAGACTCGAAGTGACTTTTCGTAAAGTCGAATATTCCGCGAGGCTCTCGTTTATTTAAATGAATTAATCGATTTTGTCCTTATTAAGAATCCATTGCACTCTCTTATGTCATCACTGATGCCCTACCCATTGTCCTAATTTTTTTTATCATCACAATACACACCGACAATATTCACAAATTTTTGTAAACAATTCCAAGTTACTGTTTTCTCAAAAATGCAGTCGTTCGGAAAGGGACACTTTGAGGTAACAAGAATTAACACAGCATAGTCGACGCTTATTTATTTATTACATTTAATGATATCAAGTATGTCTTACACGCACAATTACATACTGTAATACACGCAACCTTGGCTTTATACCTCGTCCAGTATAACTTTTACAAGAATTGACACGAAAATGCATAAGCACTTAGAATTAAATACTATGCATATCTTGCTTCGATCCCTCCTATGCATTTTATCTGTCAGCTATTCGTAAAGATATCGACGATCCCAATCCGCTGCCATATTTAATAAATTACATAGGTTAACATGAAATATTTTTGTAGAATTATCCTAATCCAGATCATATTCCCTTTACTCGTTTCAACTTCGAGTATATTGGCAAATGGGTCGTGAGATTTAAATGTAGAAACTGAAAATATTCACAAGAACTTAAAGACAATTGACCAAGACGCAGGAGTAAAGAATGAATTGTCTGTGAAACTTACGTTTTATTTACTTTCTTCTTTTTCTTACGATTTTATTATCACTCAGAGATGTACACAAACGAGCTGCGCACTCAGAGCGTCAAGGAAAATTAAACGAACCTCCTCGTCAGAAAAAGGGCTGCAAGCGTTTCTGTCACTTCGAATTCAGTCGAGTCAGCTTGGCTTCCCGGAGCAATCGAATTATAAAACACGGAACATTTTACCTGACTCCAGTAACTTCGCGTTTGCGTTTTCCGCTTTTCTCATGATTCTTTACTCTTTCTTTTTTTCGTTTTTTTTTTTTTTTTAATCTTTTCCTCTTTGCTTTACGAACACCCCTGTACATTCTTATGTCATTGGAGCTACACTTCTTTGTACCAAGCATTCTCACCGACTTTTAGCATTCTACGTGACTAGTGAAATTGTATGAGTTATCGACGCGACTTCATGGTTTCGCGTTCCAAGTACTGTGTTATCGTTCAGTGAAACAATTTTCGAGTTCCCATCACCGGGCTACTAAGGTGCGCGCAGAAAATAAAAAAAATCAGGCTAATTTGATTTTTTAACGAACTTATAATTTTAAATGGGAAAATGCACAAAAATGAATGCCACAATATTGAAAGTTGATATAAAGAAAACAAAAATGCAGGAAAAACTTTGAAACGCAATGCTAATCAAATACACTACGGAACGCAGTCCAGTATAAAATTAGATTTTTCGTGGTCTTCCAAAATGCCCGCAATTAGTAGTTCCCTGCAGTAAAAATCCCTCGGCGTTCCCTTAACCAAGAGAAATTTTGCGTACGAAGTAACCAGGTAGAGACGAGAGAGAGATTGAGATTTTTTAAAAATACACTCGTGTACCGGGTAATAATTAACACGACTAACAAAAATATATACCCATGGGCGTATCCTACAAATGTACTACCGGCAACAGTTATACTTTGATAAAGCTAATAAATTTCAAGCGGGCCCGAATCTCAACTGAATTCGAACAGGTTTATTCGGCTTGCAACAATATTTGCGGATTTCCTCTATACATATTGTACAGCCACCCAATGGGATTTATGATTGAACGTGAATGCGCTTTGGCAAATCCGTTGTAAAAATAGTACATGACTTACTCGCGTGCAAATTTGACCAATGCTTCGTATACATACACTGCTAAATATATAGCACAAGAAAGGAGCATATTTTGAAAATTGCAAAATTTACTAGATTGTTCTTTGATCTTATAATAAATAATAATAAATATTTTTTGCACACAAAAGCCAACGTTTGAGTTCCAATCGTATTTAACCATTTACTCCATCCATTGTTATGATCCAATATACCACTGCAGGGACAAAGTAAATAAAATAAGATCATTCAATTTTCATTCCAATTAATTGCGTCACATTCGTATGCATATAATTATATATACTATATGCACCGATTAATATGTACGTCATTGCCAATAGGGATAAGTCAATAGTAATTGCAGTGTTTTCCCTCGTGTGACGCGTAAATAGAACCTATATATGTACGTTGTTTAATAAGCAGTAATTAGCAAATCGCTATTAGCCAAACGAGCCTGGCTTTATATGGGAATTCATAGTCAATAATAATTAATTGATTTAGTGTTCGCTCAAACAATCGCATTAACGTAAATTTTTAGGCATGAGTACATGGAACATACCGGAAGTGTTTTATGCGTTTGGCATCGTAAAAAAGAAATATACAAGGTGTGTGTATATGACCGAAAAAATGTTTATCCGAAATTCCAAACGAACCAACTGAACCGATCGACTGGAAATTTACATGAGATATTAAGTTCTAGCCGTAGGTGACATAGTAATACTGGGATATATCTAGTATTTCCGGTTTCTAAAAATTCAAAAACTCAGTGTCGCATGTTTGCATTAAAAATTTGTATCATTTACAGTGTCGAGCATCTCCGTTATTAAAAGTTTCGTGTTCGTGAAATTAATATTGTTCCAAGGACGAAAACGCAAGATGATTTGAAAAGTCGTGCCTGAAGGCCAAATCTGTTTGTCTTTAGTATTTTCCTTTGGAATTTTAAGAAGTCTTGTTGCCGTAATGGCATATGATTAAGATAATAATTATGTGAGCCACTTTTTAAATATTGCTTTCGGCTTCGAACTAAAGCAAAAGAGTGCATTGTGTGGATCCACCACTGATGACAAAGAGATTAACATTCAAGTGTACCGTGGACGTTTAATATAATACCTTTAAAAAATTACGCACGCCACCGATGCGTTTGATTGGTTTAAACAAACCACTAATTTATTGACGAGAATTGCCAATGCTCGTGGTAATTAGAAGCAGCATCGCGTACCGATGCATTCGACGAACGAAGCTATCTAACAGGATATTGAAATGCAATTTGCAATATGAGAGATTTCGCGTAATTACGCACATCAGCCACACTGCACGTACCTATCTATGTACCACGTAGACGGTTCAATTCGTATATATAGATAGAGTGCAAGTCTGCACTTCTACATGAGTGAACGTATCATATATACATGTATATATCTTATGGATTGAATTGATTTTTCCAGAATTGTATTCCGGTAGTTGAGGTCGCGGCATAAAGGAGAAAGCAAAACAGTGGCCAGAAAATGGGAGAAAATTTGCCAGTTGAATCCGAGGAAAATTCATCGGGAAAAAGTCATACGGTTAATTTATTCGCGCACGTGTCACCCGGTGCTACCGTGTCTGCGGGATGCTAGACAGAAAGAAAAAGAATGGTGGAAAGTCGTGAGTCCTCACGGTGCCACTTTAAAGCAGTTTTATAAGGCAGGCTGCTGCTGACTGGTTGAATTTGCATTGAGCGAAGCGCATCGCGCGAAGCTATGCTAATTTATCGTCGCGATATGTTTTATGCCAATTTGTGCTTTACGTATGCGTCGCGCTAATTCATCCCATCCTTTACAACGTGAATGACGATAGGAACTTTGACTCCCAGTAAAACGTATATGTATATGAGACGAAAGGAATCAGATGACGAATAAATGTTGCTTTTCGGGTAAACGAAAAATAAGAACGTAGCAGATATACATAGTAGGTATAATGGAGTAGTGAGTGCCAGGAAATTGCATATACGTGCAATGATGTGCTAGTCGATGCCTACATAGATATAGTATCGCGTTAGAAAAGCAAGTAGCCGGAAGTGGCTGAGTGCATAGCGAGAAATTCATGAGAAGCATCAGAAAAAGATCGCTACGGGAAGGCCATGTGGATCGACTGCGCGAAGTGGCAGCGATTTGAAATCTAAATCATTCGTGAGTAAAAATTTGAATAGCCCAGCCAAGCATCAATTCCCATTGGGAAATCCAGGAGATCAATTTTCATGCGCCTTTCCTGATACTTACCTATCTCCTCTGTGCAGAATTTCTGAAGACATACTTTGTTTTTCTTTCCAACGCCGCCTATATACATATATTATACTATACTCCATGTACGAGGTATATATGTATAAGGTTATACAACTATAGATATAGTTCGCATTAGAATATCAGCCACTGTCACACACTCTCGAACTCTCAATATGTTACACTTATGCTTTAGTGGAAAAATGGCAGAACGCACCGCCATTGTCTTTCCACCTGAACACGCTTCGCGAAATTTTCACCCCAGCATACAGATCCCTGATTCCACTGTGAATCTTCATTTTCTACATTTCTCTCTAGGCAATGTCCTTCATTCAGGCATCACGACCCCTCATGAACTGTGGGGTCGGATACGCGACGAGCTTTTGGTAACGTTAGCTGTTCCAGGTACCCACGCTTGCCGAGAGAAAGAATCTCTACTTCAATGTGGTGAATGGACCAAATGAAAACAAGACTTTAACCGTCGAGGGAGGCGGCGTAAACGCTACGGTCATCACTTCCGATATAGCTGCGACCAATGGCTACATCCACATCATCAACCGTGTCCTTGGTGTACCCTATACCACCATTTTGGATAAGCTCAGAATCGATCCCATGCTCAAGTGAGTATCTATGAGTATGTACTTATGAAATATTAAGTCCTGTTCGTAAGTAGCGATATTCCTCTTTTTTTTCTCTCCAAAAATAACTTTCTCTCTGTTCCTAATCCCTTGGCCGCATTTCCAACGAAGTTCGCCTCTTATCCGCAATGCTGGTAAAGTCTTATCCGCTTCATGTCGGCTACCTTCCGCGCGACTACCTTTTTCATTTGAATTTAATTAAAATAACGTAACAAATTCTCATTCCAATTACCGTGAAGGCTCTCGTAAAAACTATAACCGAGACTTACCGGAAATTGCTTGCTGTGCCTCCAGGGACTTCGGGACGAGCTATTAACTCCGTTTCGAAATGCTGCCGCGGTATTGTCTACTCCCGGTTCAATTTTCCGGGACCTTTTGGTATCGGTATATAACGGGAACCTGAAAGAAAAGAAACAGAAACGATTAGCCCAGTATTGGATAAAAATATTCAACTTTAAATTTACCCGGGAAATCAGTCATTCAATTTCTCTTAATAATTCATTACATGAGCAATGCTGTTCAGACGATGGATTAAGGACAACCTATAATAATAATTGATAATCTCAAAATTTGAAAACCTGAATGGGAGCGCCAGATCAAGGGAATATGCCCCTTAGATTAAACTTCAAAAGGACTGTGGAATGGAGTCTCAAAGAAGCGAAATCTTAAAAATTCAGCAATCTCATAACTCTTATATACCTTACTACTTTATTCTTCTATATGATCTGGTCTATTACCCTTATCCCACCGTATATTTTCTTTTTTCCTGATCTCTACAGGTAACCTCATGAATGCAGACAATGCGGCAGCAATTGGATAAGGGTTAAAAGAAATATTGTCTCGAAGAAATTTAAAAAAATAATACGAATCAAGATCCAGTGTATCATAGCTCATCTGAACTATCAAATAGGCCAATTGAATAACGCATTAAATTGGATATTAGCTTCGATATCAGTTTCATTAGGCTAATACCCGTGAGCCATGTAGTATCCGCGAGTAGTATCTATTGGAAAGCAATGCGTCACGTGCGGATACGATGACAGAGGATGGACGACTTGGATGTTAGCTTTAATGCCATTAGCCCCTTTATAGGATAGTTATAGTCGTATCGTAGTTCGATGCACTGGATGGATGATGACGTCAGTATTCAATCACCTACTACACTCTAGGTGCGATCAATTTCAAACGAGCCAAGTAAATCCATATATGTTCAAAATCGACATAGAAATTTCGTGACGTACATAAACAGCCCCAGTCTAATGGATTTTCCTCTTATCAATCTTCTAGCTCGACATACTTCCTGGGACAACGACGCGAGTTCAATGAGCAACTCAGTGACACGACGAAACGCTTCACTTACTTCGTACCTCGAGATTACGCCTGGAAGAACGCGGAGATCAGCTACCCGTCTGCCTACAAGAAACTCTTCATGCCCGACTTCAGCTATCACGTATGTCGCATTTGCAGCAGATTTTCGTTGTGTCTCTTTTTTTTTTGTTATTCTTTATTACATTACATTTTGAATGCCATAAAAACGGGATACACTTGAACGATTCCCGCATTTTTCAAAACTTTATGTCGTCTCTTCACTCTTTTCTTTACTCTTCTATCTCGATCATTCGAAGTTCTAAAACTCGGATGTCCTAGGAGACCAACAATGGTGATTGCGACTTTCTTCAAAAACTTTTCCGTCACGTATGCCCATCGCGAAATCAAACTTTACCAAGCAGCACTGTGTGCTAAATATCAGAATCCAGTATCCCGCGTTCTAGTCTGTTTCCTAAAGGATTAAATGAATGTCCTTCGGGAGTCCTTATATGATCTTTTGGGAACAATGGTTATATCATTCGAAAAAGCCAAGAGCTACCCGATCTTCATTGGGCCACTAGGAGTGCACTTAATTCACGTAATATTCAACTTCGCTTATTTATCTATTGCAGGCCAAGCAAATTCTGGAAAGACATCTGGTTGTGTCAGATCAAGCTTTCACAATGGCCAAGCTCAAAGAGATGAGATACAATGACACCATTGAACTGCCCACAGTAAGAGACAAGCTGAGGATCCGAGTTAAGGAAACTGGATCGAGTAAGTATTATTCCGAAACGTCACTTTCTTCAGCTTCGTAAAATAAATAAAAACGAAAAAATGGCTTCCACCGGTTCAATCAAATGAAATTTCCATACATTCTATCCGAAATCGACGAACCGAATAAGAGTTTATTCGTATATGCGTGCATCCTAGAATAACATTGATTAAACTATAAAATCTATCTTTCCATTTATCCGTTCATCTGGCTATCTACCTATCTATCTACTTTTGTGCATTCTATCAAATTCCCAGACGAGAAGATTGACGAAAACGCTATTCGTCCACAGACCGATGGTGGTGAGTTTCCCATTCAGAAGTCTCTGTCTCTCTCAGTCTCCTCACACTGTGCTAAACTCGATAAGAGACACGTGCTTCAGAATCCATAATTGCAACGCAATGCAACAGTATTTATTGTATGCACCTCGATGCAACAGAGCACGTAATTTTCTATCTGTATGCACCCTCGTCGTTTTTACACAGGTTACAAAGGACACATCTCACTGCCATAGGTATTCCTATGTCTTTCTTGAGAGATGATATTCCTGTAGCACGATCGGAGAAAGTCGCGCGTTGCAGCAGTAGGTCTATCTATTCTCTTGTTATACATATATGAATAATGGCAAAAACTGATCCGATCGTGAAACCGGATGTCGGCACTGTTCTCTTCATCACCTGAGCGATATGATGTATAAGTGTCGTTATGGTAGCAAGTCAAGAAATGATCGAAGCAAGACAATTGGATATCAAATGTCGAGAACTGACTTGCTATGGCAAGTACCTAAACCAGACATGCTCGAACAAATTACGGTAAAGTCGTCGAGCCAAGTAAATAATTGGGTAGCTCAAAAGGTTCTACTTATATCGCTTCCCTTTGTGTCTCTACCAATCTCTCCTACTCACCCTTATTGTCTCTTAGCCTCTTTCAGCCTCATTTTTATAATCTCTGTCAACCCTTTGTCCACCTATCGTGACAAATACCGCTAATTAGCCGAGAACTAATTTATTCGCGTGGAAGCGCCGTCGGCTTTAATCCGAACCACCCTGTCGGTTCAATCTTGCGACGATGTCATCCATTTCGTTTTCATAGGGCGCGACCCATTCATCGACGATTGACACATGTAACGCTTACGAGTCATTGTAAAAAGGTGTGAAGTGGTGGTGGCGTAATGGTGCGGCGACATGATAAATCAATTTGAAATCCCTAAGGAGTCTGCCAGAACTACGGGCAATGATCCTATATAAAAATTTATACGATCGTGAAGAACAAAGTTTGCCAAGAATATCTGTCAGAGTACAAATATATATATATACATATATATATATATGTGTCATGTGACAAGTACAGGTTGGTGTACACCCCAATTGCATTAGTTACTTGTTTATTTAACTTGCTACTGTCTAGCCGTTCATTACGTATCATATAATGAATTAATACAGTGTCTGGAACTAAATAGTTTTCGACATAATCTGTATTATTGTGAACACTGCTAATTATATATACTCGAAGACCAGAGCGCATTAAATTAATTTATACTCTATGTCGGTAACTTTTGTGAAATAACGTTCTGACGGAAGTGAATATCTTTTTTTTTTTGGTTCTCTTTCGGTTGCAGCATGAAATGCTATATAGGCACGGGCCGTTAGAGGGAGACAATTTATTATGCGACTATCGAACGCCATTTAAATGTAAATTTCTTGATTTCCCCCTGTGCTAATTGCTACGTGCTTTGTTTCGTACGGAACATGTCTAAAGAATTTTCTGCAGTCGTGGTGAACAGCTGTTCGGATCATGTTGAATCAGGCAAAATATGTCCAATGTCTGGATCATCTGTTTACGACTTTCGCAGGAAAATTCAAAACGTATCCATTACGGCTATTAGCATCGTACGTGCTTCGTACCGTTTAACGCGCATGCGCCACTAGTTAAACGTCGATGTTCCTTGGTGAAAAAAATTGCTAGGGAAAACTGGCACGTGGTACTTGTGCCACTTAACGACTTCGACAAAGTTGAACAAAACGACGATAAATATTCAAAAGGCGTTCCCGACATTGAGTCTCCCGTTTCCCCTTCTATCCTTTTCTAGTCGTTTCTTCACTGCTATATATAGAGAGATTATGGTGGCTCAGTGTACCAGGATCATTTCAAGGAAGAAGTCCTCTCAACGACGCGAATAGGATAGTTTCTGTCATCCACTGCCGATGATTTTAAATAGGAATGTCTTTAAAGCTTCTATACCAGTTTCGCTTTTCGAGCCATTCGAATAAACTCCCTGGTTCCGATTTACCTCATCTTGCTCAATTATTTAAAGGCAAGAGTCTCGCTTCACCGTAGACTAATACTTTTGGCTTTCTGCTTTAATATTTCAGACTACGTCATCGAGTGGGAAGGAAAAAGGATTCGCGTCTTCCGTCCCGACGTCGAGTGCACCAATGGCATCATCCACGTCATTGACGGCGTCTTTCTTTTTGATAGTGACGTCAGAGTAACTGGAGGCTCATCCATCGCTACCGTTATACCGCATCTCGTTGTAATCTTCGTAGCCACGTGGCTGTTGTAAGCGGACCACGAATTTAGGTACACCTCAAATATCCTGAGGCTGACCGTACTACGACCCTTCTACTGATAATCAAATTGTCGATTTAGGAAATATTCCCATGCATTGTTTCGGCCTTTCGGCTGCTTGATTAAGAGTTCATTAATTAGGGAGGAATGTAACTTGGCTCTCACGTTAAATCGTCATTACTTGGTAATGACGTAGGTCGTCTAGGTACGTAGGTACTATGGTAACTTCTTATTACATACTACAGGAATTAGGGTTCCCGTCCATTGACACGTTTATATTGACGGGAACCATCTAAAAATCATCTAAGTATTCCAGAAAGACGTGTGAGCCAAAATATAAGGAGCAAACGAAGTGAAGTTCACGAAAGTTGCATATTAAATTCGGTAAGAAGATTCTATCGATCGAGCAGCCTCAGGCGAGGATAGCCTATTATTTATTGATGGTCGTTCAAGGGACGATGTTACGGGTTACACTTTATCGTACCAAATAATAAGTAACTAACGAGGCAAACAGAAGTTGAAGCAAGTTTCGAGTCTAAAGGGTTATGGCGGACTCTTTGTGGAGTTTATTACTTAAGTTTCCCATTAAAAGGTAAAGTAAAGATTTAGGCTGAAAAAGGCGACAAGATTCCAAATGCATTACCAACGTCGATCCACGTTGAACACATGGATCGCTCGGTTGGTAATAATGGCTGCGATGAATAATTCGTGCGAACGAACAAACGGCTCCATGGACGATTCTTAAACAATTTTGCAGGTTTAGACAGCTAAACCTCAGCCCAACCAAACCCTAACATGAAAACACTTTTCTAGCGGCGATATTTCATGATGTAGTTGATAAAACGATTGGATTGGCTTTTGGATGCCGTATGGACTCATATTGGATCTAAAATCGACACGCTCTGTATAAATATTCTAATTATCGAAAATGACCTACTACTGCCAGAATAGCTTGAGTCGCAAGATCAACGGATATCTTTTTTTTTTAATTATCCAAACGAAGTGCACTCTAATCGCGTATCGTAATCGAATGCAGGGAAAATCATTTTCGAATACAGATCATCCTGCGGCAATTTTAATAATCCTCCAAGACAATTTTTATCAATCAGTCCCACACTTGGGAAATTCAATACTTATCGCATCATAAGTAATCGTTATAAAATAAAAATAGGTACTGATTACAAAACTAGTTATCAATGTTAATTAAGATCCCATGAAATCTTTCGAATTGGCCTTCCGGACAAGTTCGCCGGATCCTAATTCTTCCCGATTTTTTAACACCCTTGGGACGAGCCTGGAATGAATCTGTTCCTAATATTCCTCGGGGAATCGAAACGTGAACTTTATCACAATAATGCATTTGGACGACGAAGCATCTCTGTCGCGGAGGACCTTGTGCAGTTTATCAAAAACGTACTAACGAATAAGATCTAGATTTTAAAGCGTTACGTCCAAATATCCATGGAGCTCGACCAACGATATAATAGGTTATTATCCAAAGTAAAAAGAGATTAAAAGAAAACGGCGACGAAGCTCTCGCACACCTTGCGTAGGACAGTGTCGAAAGCTCTAAACGAAATCGTCATAGTGTGCTCAGCTGATTGTTCATTTTCACACGAGACGTAAAAGAAAAATGAAAAACTAATAACGATATTACGTGTTGATATCAGTCTATACATATAATATATGATATACAGAGATATATTGAAGGGGAAGAAGTGTATTGGGGAAAAGCAAAGAGCGTACAAGAAGAAGAAAGAGAGTACTATCAAACGATATCTTGTTGTTGGGATGATAACTATTAATGATTATATACATAAACTCTAATTAACACTGTTTGTTCGTTAGATCAATGAAATAGTAGAGCTCTATCTCTCTGTATAGATGTGTCTTAATGTTCAGCTTGTCATATACGAATCGAATCATGTTCATATGATATAAGAGGGGAAAAAAATGATTAAAGTCCGCGGGGATAACCGCATCCGCGTCACCAGTCATTAGGCGCAGTTTTCATATACGAATTCTATTAATCATCTTCCCAGTTAATAGAAATCATTAATATAATCGTATTACGGTGTATCGTGTTCGATGATTTTTTACGCCTCCCATACCCTGGATAACTGGGGCTCATGCGCTTTTTCACTTTAATCGCATGTAAAATCGACTTCTACAGAGCTTAAAATCGCAAGAGACGACCATCGCGTCATTTCATTTTTCTTTTTCATACGGCACCCTTCCTTTTGCGTCCCGATTACAGAGATCGTTTGTCATGTATTTTCGTACTTTTCTTCCCTTCCTTGGTCACCCTCCCAGCAGTCAGAAGCAATGTTTATTTTGATCTTAGAAAATCGTGAAAAATTGCGATAATTGTTTTCTTAAAAACAGGAAAGAATTTTTGGATTCTTCGATTCTATATGAAATTTGTTAAACATTTAATCGACTGATATAATAGTTTTTCATTTCCCTATATTTGCCGATCCTGCACGATTTACCACGTACCATCGTCATTATTTGTACATTTTGTAGATATTACGGTATCGCTTATGGCGGGGCAGATTGTGGTTAATATTAAATACCTAATGTTTAGACGGTACGAGCATTAGTCGATGTCAAATACTAAGGTTAACTAATTGAATCAAAGAAAACTTGCGAACACCCCGAAATTCTTGATTTGATGATTGGATTATTTAACTGTATTCCTAATCAATCAGAAATTTAGAGTCTCAGGGTTGTCGCTTACGTATTAGATAATTATGCAACACTACGTATAGACACGACATACACGAATAACATAAGACACGTATGTGCATAAGCACCTGCATACAGATCCACTTTTGTGACACGCGTTTCCTATACATTGCTGAACTGAATGTGTGTTTTTTCTATAAAACGCGTTGCTCGATCGCAAAGCCGAACATAAAAGTCATATTAGAGCAGAAATGAAGAAAAGAGATGAAAAAAATATAAAAAAACATAAATATGGAGATGAAAGAACGTCATATGAATTACTATGATATCGCTAACTCGTAGGGTTTTATTACAGCGTTATTCAAGTGATTTATTTCTAATACATTCACCATTAATTAAATAATAGGTTTACGGCTATGACGCTAATTAAGAATGCTACTACGAGTATTATGGGTCAGACCTCGATACGATGAGATTAACGTCGCAATTTCCATTGTTACACCTAGCTCTACTTGTTTTCTAAGATAGTAAGAGAAGTACGGATTAATAACGGCAATTACGTAAGGTGCTTATCGTAAAAACGATAAGCCGTCATCGACAGAAGGATCGCCTTTGCAATTCCCTGTCATCTTCATCGAATTATCCATCCAACCAAAACGTTCGATTTTCTATGAAAAGCGCAGCGGGATTCTCTGGCGACGATGTGGTTGGCGAATTTCCAACGCGTTTTAATACTCCCACGCGATAAAATACTCCGTGCGAAGGATGACGTCTTTTGAAAAGGGCTGATTTGCTGGGTGTGACTGGAACGATATTAACTCTATTTAATTGTAAGTTCGAGTCACTGACGAACGATAAATAAAATAAGTATCATCGCGCGAACATCAATGAAAATGATTATTAATGTGACGTGTTGAATGTCGGACGATCGATAATTTTTATTGCTGAAATGAAGAAATTGATGGGCTGTACGCCATTCTGTAATCATTTTCTGTCACGTGTTCTATATTCCATCGCGCAAGAGCCGGCCTCGTTTTCATGGGACTGCAAAGCTTTTTATTACGATTACATCCAATCATCAAATGTTTATGCGTTACTAAGCCTGGACGGAAGATATTGAATGATGATAGAAGGCGAGAGAGGAAACAAATGAGACGATGCGAAATATTGTCGAGAGAGAAAGAGGGATAGCGAATACTCGATGATACTTCACTTTTACGTGAAAATGCGGCCGGTCGTTCATCCAGCTATTATCATTTAACAGATAAATCATTATTTGATAAGACTAACAATAATCGACGTAATTCATTTTTAAATTCCCGTCGAACGTAACGAATAAGTGATTTGATATACTAAGAATTGGATACACTGACGAATTCATTGGAAATCATCCTAACCGACAATTAAGGATTATTTATTAGATATATTATAAATATAAATATATAAATATATATAAATATTATTGTAGGAAAATCAAATTTATGTACCACAGAGCTATTTGTATAAAAGGCATTTGTTTCAAATAACGATATTGATATCGCTCTATATTTAATTGCAATTGCAGCCGGTAACTTTAGGTATATATTTTAGATAATTAATGGTCAAAAATTCTAGTTTTATTAAAAATTAGCCGTATAATTATATTCCTAATGTTCAATTTAGTTTTACCAATGTACACGCGCGAGCGCGCACGTAAGCTTTTAATGAACGAAAAAAAAAAGAAGTTCTATAATTTAATTCATTTAATTCCTCTTTGGGTCTCTCATCGTTCACTCTCGTCATCGTCGTGCTTTTCACGTCCGATTGTAAATCGCCTTTCAATGTTTGCGACAGCAGGCGGAGTTTTCGTTTTAATGCGCGATTGTGCCCCGAGAGGCTCTGCTGACTATCAATAACAATCTAAATAACGAATTAAATGGTGCCGCCCGTCTCGCAAAACTTGAAGCGTATCTTCTGCCGCTTCACGACACTGTAAACTCTCGTTTATGCTGTATGATTTTATGAAGAATAAAGAACACCTACGACACTATCAAAAATCAATACTAGTCGTTTCAGTCTTCTGAAAACACTACCCACTTAGCGGATCCCGTGCAAGCTTCTGAAGCCTTGAAGTTCTTAATGCCTTATTTCAAATCGGCCACTTCCTTTTTAATCGGTTTGTAAACTCCTAATACCTCCTGAAGACATTCCAAAGCTTCTTGAGTTGGATACATTCTGGTTTGACACATGGATTTTACGCTATTGGTGAACATTACCAGTCCTATAGTTCTAATAGCTCTTCTACAGGGTTCAGGAAATCTTCCATCGACGTAAAACGCCACATTTTTCAATAGATCTTCTAAGGGGTCATCAAGGGTCAACATGTACACTCCACCGAGTGGTATGAATTTACTGTAGAGGCGAGTGAGAAAAATGGAGTCACTCTGAAAGAGAACTCTTCCATCTGAGCAGGGTAGATGAGTCACTTTGTTCCATATGGTTAGCAAGTAGGAATTCGCGGGACCTTCCAGGAAAATAAATATCTCACGAACGGTATCAATTGAGAAACCAGTCAGGATAGTCGTAGAATTCGTAAAATTGGAATCGACTTCATTTTTATTCTTGAAATATTGCTCTTCTAATCGCTATTAAAGCAAGATATTTGAATGTGAATAGTACATTAAGAGTCTTTTCTTACATTCCACGAGGATTCTGAAGTTCCTGGAGAAACGTGACTGTTCAGAATTTTATGGTTATAATCCGAGACATTCTTGAGAATTTCTATGGCGAGAGTCTTATTCTTCAGGATCAGAAATATTCTGTTAAAAAACTCTCCTTTCTCAAAGATCTGCCGTGTGGCAGATCGCAAGCTTCCTGCTAAGCGAACTCTGATCTTAATTGAAGTACTATTTAATGATAAAATATCCTGAGTTAACGGAGATTCATTCCTAAATGTAGTAAAAATGTCGGAACAATTGGATCTTGCTGATGTGTCGCAGGATAAAGACGGAAATCCTGTACTGAAAAAGGTAAGAGGATGAAACAAGCTGTTAGTAGCGCTGATCTCCCAGTGACCTCTTAGAAGATCAGACAGATCAAATGTTGCCAGACCCAATAAAACCTCGTTAGATTTTTGTAATTCTCTATAGATTTTACGCGAATCAATCGGCATTGAGATATCAGCATCTGAAATCCGTGTACCGAAAATCGATGGCTCTAAAAGATACTTTGCGTTATTACGTATTCCAAAAATCTGTAATTATTACACAACGCCGTGTTAAGTATTTCCATTAATTATTGAATTGGAGCTAATTTTTAAAATCTTGCCTGGACGGTAAGAACGTCATGAGAAAGTGCGCTGATTAATTGCATGCAATCAAATTCCTCACATAAAAAAGTATTTAAAAATCTCATGGAAATTTTTCTTTCTGGTTTGAAGTACGGACTGACTATATGTCTGTCGAGAAAGTGTACTTTTGCCTGAACACCATAAAAGCCATTCTCTACTAACAGATCCTCTGACAGGTTTAATAGTTTCTCCACATTTATAGATAAAGGATTTAATCGCAATCTGATATCCATATCGGTTAAAAGATCGTGGCAGGATGAATAAACGACGATACGAGATGGACCGGATGTTTCCAATGTATCGATATATTTAATAATCGGAAACATTTCTGTAAGTTAAAAAATCACCATTTTACAATTTCCCACTATGTAGATTCAAAATTAAAATGAAATGCTAAACTCAACTCTTAAAGAATCATTATGAGAAAATTACCAGAAAAAAAGTTTTGGGCTTCAAGCGATAACTGATGTACCTTTGTTTTTGGCTTCTCTGTCTTTTTTATTTTTAACTTTTTTCCTTTATGCTCATTTTTGACAATATTCTTCGAGTGCTCCGTCGATATGATAGCAGATTCCGGAACAAACAATGGTTTTCTAATCATCTTCCAAAACAAACGATGGTAAGTAGGATCTGTATGGAAGTTACAATGTATTCTTAGAACTAAATAATAACTTATAAAACTTTCCATCCGTCGGTATATCTACCGGGTAGGGCTTCGATATAGATATTGATATTAGGAGATTCGTAGTCATAAATTTCATTATGCGTAGCATCTGGAAAATTTGGAAAGATAGTCTTCTCGAAAACTGGAACCCCATTATCTTCATCAAAAGGATACAACTCTATGAACGTATCTGCAGAATTTTTTTCTAAGGAACTGTCGTCGATAAAGAAGTATCGCGGCCTATCATTTTTCGCTCTATAAAGTGAAATGATTTATAGAAAAATAAAACTTTTACTCAAGTAATGTCGAAAAAGAATAACTTTTCTGAAAATTTTCCTCTGCCAACTGATACTTCGAAAGTAATAGTATGATTGAAAAGCTTTCGTATTTGCACCTCGTTTAAATTCGTCAAATGATATATGGAAAATACGATCCAAAGTTTGTCGCCATCTAACAAGGGTTTCAGAGCCCGTGCCATACCATTCATATAAATCTATAAAGATATATAACTATAGTAGGAAGAAGGAAGTAATTTTTTTAAGCAAAAAGCTACACCGGAAATATTTGTTTGGTTAGGAAGTTCCGCACGAACTTTTTGGTTAATCTAATATTTATTGCCACTGTGAAAATAAGAATTTAAACCTTCGCGGCATTGTCCCAACAGCAACAGTCGATGGCAAATCTACCACCCGGGACGAGTTCATATTCAATATGTATATCAGCCAAGATTTGACCAGCGTCAATGATATTTTTAACAGTATCGTGATTCACAGCAAAACCTTTACGAGTTTCTCCTTCCTTAGTGCGAGATTTCAACTTTTTACTCCATTTTTCTGTGACATCGACCCTTTGCTCCAATCGGACGGAAAACGCGAAGGTTATAACGAACTGCGTCATTTTCTTGGTGAAGAAGTCGTCACAACTTTTCTTGCTGAGATCCAGTGCGTTACGTTTATACGCTCGGCAAACTTCTTCAATTTTCTTCGAAACTGATGAACGCGAGCGAATTTCATAACGACAAGATATTTTCAAATATTGAAGTGATAAACAAGTGAAACAAATAAGCGTCGAATGGCATTTGAACTACCTTCGGTTTATTTGTAACATTCCTATATACTATATTCTCGAAATAGAATAATTATTAATGCGTATTGAGATCCTTGGCTATCATAAGAAAAAGTAAAAAGACTCACCGAGAGGACATTGCCCTTCTGTAGTATTTGAGGCGTGTTTTCAAACAACGCGCTCTAAGGCCGTCAGAAATTCAATATGGCAGGTTATACCTGCGCTGAATAGAAACGCGGCGTCGTCAGAGGAAAAGTGTACACTGGTTAAGGAAGCCTCGTGCCCCTCTGTGAGGATAAACGATTATAACTATCATTTACGAATTCGTAGTAATAAATTAAAATAATGACCATTTTGTTAGGCAGTATTTGTACGAACTTTTATACACAGGAACTACGCCTTTATTAAAGACCACGAGGTCTTCGGAAAATATCACTGAACTTTGTAATTTCATTGCTCTAAAAAGGACTCGCGGTGCAGAAATGTCTCAGGACGACGACGTTGGATTTTTATATAAAACAATGAGTGAGTATTGTAGACAACAAGCATAACGTAGTATTAAGTATGAACGTTATATTTCTGGGAAGTATTACAATGATTGCGTTTTACTCCGTAACACTTAATTTATATTATAACGATATTGAAAGTTGAAACTGTAATTAATAATTTTTTTATCTCGATATTCTTTTCAAAATATTCAATATTTTTTATCGACTTTTTAAATATTCTGTTTATACATTGGACATGCTCAAATGGAGTTCTTTGTTATTGTTTAAATGCTGTTGTATCCTCAGCTATATCCTTTATATTTTGCATAACCAATATCAGAATTCATTGATAAACTTCTTATTCGAAAACTAGAAAAACGAGTTTTTTTATACCTAGGCTAGTAAATAATTTGTATTTTTCTAATCATAATAATCGAAACATAACCCAGAGAACTGATATCTCGGGTTACATTTAAATTCATAATAAACTCTACTGGTATTATCTCAACAAACACGAAGTAATGGTTATACATCGGTAATATTACGATTTCCTGCTCGCAGATATAACAGTTATGTGTATGAGGTGCTTTATAACTGTTATATCCTTCAGTAAGAAATTTTAAAATTACCGAATTTTAGCTGTTACTTTATCTTTGCTAGGATAATACTTCATTCGAATAACCAATTACGTATGTATGATTCTACGACTCTTGCACGTCTTCCATTATAGATTTTACGATTGTAACCCTATGGGTTTATTCGTTTTTATAAAGATGTCGATTTCCAATTGCTAATAATTTTCTATATTAATTTTTGGCTATCAATACATCCAACTGAACGGTATATCAACGCGTATTTCATACCTTTTGTAATAATCTTACATTTAAGACACGTTTGAAAGCTTGACGTAGCAACCTGGCCACCGGCGTCATGTGCACAAGCGTGCACGAGTGTCAAAGCGTTTGAGGGGTGTTGATTTTGATGAGTAGTGGGAGATACTGGGATATTTGAGGGGTATTAATGCGTCAGATCCGTAATGGAGTAGAACAGACGCTTTCGTATCGCAAAATACTTTGGACAGAGTGTATCACAGTGAAACGATGAGTAGTTCGTGTAAGTGATTTTTTGCATGGATCGTTCATAACCTGATATGGAAAGCCGGGCATTTAGTAATTTAAAAATAGAAAAAGTAAAAAGATTGTTTGATATAAATATTTTTACCTTGCAGAATATTTATGTAGATCTATTGCATGTGATTGTTATGTTTATTTGTACATTATTTTGTATGCTACAGCATCACTGATATCACACATGAAAATGGATTTATATTTATGGAAATGTTAGCACAGCATATATGTTGATTGTTTTTAAATACACTTGTTTCATTGTTTATATGTATTTTTTAATTTATTCTATGTATGATTAAAATATGTGTTTTAACAGTTGAACGTGATCCCAAAAAGCGGAGGGTGAAGCCTGTAGCTCCAGCTCAACAGTCTGTTTTGGACTTTGATTTTGAAAGCTCAGATGACAGTGACTTTAGGATTGAAGATCATTGCGAAGAGTCAGATGATGATTCTGTAGATTCTAATGACGCTGGAAAAGGTAAATATATTAGAGGATTTTCTAAAAGGCCATTGAGTGGCTTGGTAACATTTATCAAGTATAATTCAGTATTCACTGCTTTGATTAAAGATGACGAGGAAGACGATTCTGAGGAATCAGATGATTCTTTGGAAGATCCATTGCTGGGTGACAAAGGAAATAGTGGAATGACTGTAGGAGATGTGATAGAACAGGCAAGACAGCAGGCATCGAAAGGTGGCCAGTTAGATGAAAAGTTGACGAAAATGTTGATATGCTGTGGTTGCCTTGGTGACAGAAGTGACGATGTTAATGAAATTGTGGAATGCGACGGCTGTGGTGTTACTGTTCATGAAGGTAATACATAACAGAAAACTTCCTTGTTTACATTGAAAACTATTATTCAAATTACCATGTAGGATGTTATGGAGTATCAGATGTGGAAAGTTTCTCAAGTACAGATTCTCTATGCCAGTCTGCTCCATGGTTCTGTGAAGCCTGTAGCGCTGGTGTAGAGGATCCATCTTGTGAGCTATGTCCAAACAAAGGTGGAATTTTCAAAGAAACCGATGTAGGCAAATGGGTGCACTTAGTATGTGCCCTTTACGTACCAGGAGTAGCTTTTGGAGAGGTTAGTCATATTTATATCCTAATTTTAAAAGGAATTTAGAAAACGATTATTTCATTATAATGAGGTAACGTCTAATTTTAGGTGGATCGTTTAGCCAGTGTAACCCTCTTCGAAATGGCATATAGTAAATGGGGTGCTAAGCAATGTTCTTTGTGTGAAGACGCAAGGTACGCGCGCACTGGTGTATGTATTGAGTGCGACGCCGGAATGTGTCATACGTACTTCCATGTTACTTGGTAAATTTCAATCTCTATGAACGATTAATACTATCATAAATGAAATTTGTCAATAAATACAATTTCCATTCTTTCTTACAGTGCACAAAGGGAAGGTCTTTTATCCGAGGCACACAGTGAAGAAGTGGACCAAGCTGATCCGTTTTATGCACATTGTAAATTGCATTCGGATAAAACACTAGTACGCAGAAGAAGGCGTAATTGGTTAGCATTACAATTGCGCGCGCAATACAGGCAACAATTGCTAAAGCAACCTGACCATTTGGATACAGAAGAACAACGTAGAATTCAACGGAAACTTGCCAAACATAGGCACAAGTATTTAGCACACAAAGCATCGAGACCACCTCCTTGGGGTAGTTTTTCTAAACATTAAATATCCACTAACCTTATTCATATTGATTAAAACCTAATACAGTTAAAAATTCTTTATACAGTACCAACACAGAAAATGCCTCGTTTACTAACAACGTCAGCCTCAGCTTGCCGACAATTAGCAAAAAAAGCAGAATTAATGGGCGTTGACACAGCTGCTTTAGAAGCTCAAGAAGCACAACTAGTGGCTTTAGTCGATGTCAGGAAAAAATGGCACATTCCCCCAGCATTCAGTGTTGAATTTATTGGCTATTATCTAGACAGAAATTTACGTGTAGCCTCTATGAAAAGACGACTACAGGAGCATCTCGACATTAATTCACAACTCTTGAATGAACAACAGAGACTTGACCGGAAGTACGACGAAGTGATGAAGGATAATGAAGAACAAATAAGGGTGAATGTTACTCTAAAGGAAAAAATCGAATTATACCACCAAGTACTTCGAGCATCTGGTTATGTAAAACCTTTGCCACTGGTTGCAGATTTAGCCAAACCAAGAATACCAACTACTCTTGGTAAGTAAGACGTTCATCACTGCTACGATATTAGTATAAGCTGATATTATTCTTAATTAGGTACAGGATTAGGAGTGCCGACGGCAGCTGCTTTAAAAATGGGAGTAGGATTTCCACTTCCAGTTGGTAAAGGTGGTGAAGGTATTCGTGAGGGCAGAGTATTGAGCAGTCAGGCTCATGATCAAAATCATAAAGGCGAACTAACATTACGACATCAGTGTGGAATTTGTAGAGGATCTACGAACCAGCATTTACTAGCTAAATGCGACACTTGTCATCTTCACTATCATCTATCTTGTCTTAGTCCACCTTTATCTCGCATGCCTAAGAAAACAAAGTTAATGGGCTGGTACGTTTTTTTGAGGGAATGATATAAATATTACCTTATGGTCATGACTTAAATCATTAACGTTACATTGATTTAGGCAATGTTCTGAATGCGATAAGGAATCATCCGGTTCGGAAGTAGAACATGTAGATACGTCAGCGCCACGAAAATTGAGGCATTGTAAAGATGAAACTAATTTAACGCCAACACCACCACAAGAAGTCCAAATTCCTACAACACCTACCACACCTACCACTTCGAAGAATTCATCTACCAGCATTAGTAGTATTATTAACATAACTATTCCTGACACTCCTACCACGCCGAAGGTAATATTGATATATAGTATATAGGTTTGTTACTCAAGATTGTATAATTACAATTGAATTTTTATACGTGATTATAGTTAACTATTAAACCTATGGTCCCGCAACCACCAGCTCCTGAACCAATGCAGTTGGATGAACCTGTAGTGAGTGAACCATGTATGAACAATATACCTGTAACGCCCAGAGAAGGTTCACCTCAGTATATGGTAGCTTCGGCTGATGGTACTGAATGCGTTCCACAGAGAAGTGGTAAGAAACGACGAAGGTACGTACATTCGTATTGATTGCGTGGGGAACTTTCATTTACCATGTCAGTAAAATGTAAATGAAAATCGTAAATAACAGGATTTTGACAAAGATTCTTTCCCAAGACGGAGTCTAAAACACATTCTACGAGGTTAATAATCATTTTGATACCTATGTGTCCTTAAAGTGATATCTATAAGATTATTAACCTTACAGGATATATTCGCAACTCGGCTTTGAGAAAGAAATTTTGTAATAACTCTGTTACTCATGAATTTCGTTTTCGTTTTATTCGCATGTTAATGAGAGTAACGATCGTAATAATTTCAATAATTATTGTTTAACAGGGAAAAACATAAAAGGTATACACCAGATCCTATTACTGGTGTGAAACAGAGAAAACGAAAACATAAGAGAAAGAGTTTTGATGTAGAAAATCCAGAAAATCAAGGCCAACCAGAAATTCATAGAAGAATAACGATAAAGGTACGTTCATTAAACGTTGATCTGTTAAATTGTCAGTCAAGTTCAAATAAGTGGTTTTCTTTTTTGTTTATTGCAGATTAAACCAATTCCCCGACCGGAAGGGGATATGGCATCAGAATCATGTCCTCAAATGTTTGTGGCTACAAGTACCAGCACTGAGATTTCTCCACCACCACCTGAACCAAAACTTCCACCGCCTCCACTTCCTCCACCTGCTCCAAGTACGCCAGCTATTCCTAGCAGTAGTATTAACCCTAGGTTATCTTCGGGCAATGGAAAGAAAGGCAAGGAAGCTGAACTTCTCACGCAATGCAACGTTTGCGATACTCCTGGGACTATTCAGAATCTAGTTAGGTCAGTGTCACTCAAATATTAATGTCTTACTATTTAGAGAAGTACATTGTATTTCGAAAAATCAATAATAGTCTTAAAAATGAAGTTTAATATTCTTGATTTGTTTGCAGATGTGACGAATGTAAGAAATGTTACCATTTTACCTGTTTGGATCCTCCTGTTAAGAAGTCCCCAAAAAGAAGAGGGTACTCTTGGCACTGTGCAGACTGTGATCCCAGTGTAAGTGGTGACTTTTTTACTGCTATATAATCAGTGATACTTTTAGGCATAGGAACGCCGATAAATTACTTACTGTAAAAGGAAAAACAAATCAATAATAATCGTTTTACACATTATTAAAAAAAATCTTCTCTCAATCGGCATTCGTTGCCTTCTTTTCGTATGGTCACTTCTAATTTTGGTCCTTCTTCATGATTTTTTTTGTCTTTTCCTTATCTTATTTTATTCTTTTGTTTCTTTCATCTTTTTTTCGTTCGTACGTAACCGATTGGATTTACAGCCAATGAAATTCGCAAGAGTTTCTCTCTGCCAATAATTACGACTGGTGAAGTTATAATGCTTTACTTATACCGTCACGCTCGGATCATATTCTTCTTTGAGAAGCTGCCCTTCCCGTAACCTAAAACCTAAAACTGTCACTGCTGATAAGTGTCCAAAGTTAAAAAAATTAACAATGACGTAACATTGTGAACATTTGTTTCTTTTCAGGCCTCAGAATCTGAGAATTAATTCCGTCAATTTTAAGTGTGCAACGACAGTTCTGCATTCAATATCAGTGAGACATTGAATGTCAACATTTTTGTTGTTGTCTCTTTTTGTAACATATACAAAGAAATGGAGGAAATCGAACCCTCTCAATAAAAACGTGAACACATAAGATTCGTACTGTAATTTCACTCTTCAATATAAAATCGAATTAATTAATGCAAAATGTTATCCGAGTAACGTGTCAAAGTGAAATTTCAATACTGGACTTTGTATTGTTCGTATATATATATATATATTTTTTTTTTGTTTTATACTGTAGACGTACGATACGTTACGATAGCTGGTAACATACTGTTTATTGTTCGCTATGTGCGTACTGATTACAATTATACGTTAGTGAACGAGTATAGAAATATGCATATAGTCCAAAATTACAGCAAACAATCCTAAACACCGAAAATAGAATGCACGTACATTTTCAAACGAGTTCACTAAAGTATAGCTGTATTTGTACGGACGTGGGGAATAGTAATTTCACATATTGTGCTGTATGTGATTCATGAGTTTTGCGTACGAGAAAAGAAATGCACCTCGGATCATGTTCACACGTAATGTCTCCGATCAAAGAGGCACTTGTAAATTTTACTTAGACTTGTATTATTAAAGATGTTTATGATTTGCGAGAAATTCAGCGGTATTGACACAGACCATTTAGTCGCTTAGTTTTACGGGATTAAGTGAAAATACAAACAAATCTAATGAGAAATTGAAAGCGACATCTTTTTTTAACTTTCGGTTTATTGTAATTAACAGAATGCAATTAAAAAGTGTTTTAATTTATAAAATGCGATCGCTTAGGGAATTGTCAAATCGTACTTGTATGCTTCATGGTGAATAAGAAAAGAAAAATACCTTTGACATTTGTCATATATGTAAAAATGTAAGATTAAAATTAGGATGCAATATCTTCAGGTAAGTAAAATTTTTAATCCAAACTTATTACTCGTTCTATACTTACGTTGCCTTAAATATGCATATATATATGTTCCAGCAAATAAAAAATAACAATCGATTACGATCCATGTTTTATTTCATTAAATATAAATTCATATTTACAAAAGGATGTGTATAGTATTGTATATAGTATACATAGTCCCTATAATCAAAAGTTATTGTTTCTTCTTCTAGACTCGATTGCTTCACATTGTCAAAAAAAAAAGTAAACGAATAATCTTCGTAGGCTCGCAAAGCTGTGTAGGTCGAGTTTTAATGAAATTGAAAAATAATATTCCTAAATAACTTACGTAAAATTACACTTGAATCAAATTGAAATATAAGAGAGGACACGTTAAACCTATACCAGGAATAACAAGTGTAAAAACATATTCACAGTTTAAACGCATGCAAAAAATCATGTAAACGTTACAAAAGACTGCTAGATCCATTTAATAAAATCACCCGTCCATCAGGGACTAGGATCGTGTAAACTTAAATGCTAGGTATGAAAAATAAAGAAGAAAATAAAAAAAGTAAGAAGAACAGGGATCGATGTAAATACACGTATTTAAATGCAATTCTTTGGCATTTATACACTACATACGGATTGAAAAGATCTAAGTGGCAGATAATTTTTGTACAGAGGCAAAGTGTAATTAGTAATTAGTCATCTTAAATATACATTTACATAAGTACGCCAACAACGTGTACCGTAATTGTACTCTTCGTGTATTAGGAAAAATGAGCTCCGCACAACACTTGTTTCACCGTGATGTCTTACTAGTCTGCCTATTTGTAAGGGCCCTCCTATAATAATATTCGTATAGAATAGAATTTTTAATAACCCGATTAATTGCATTTTATACGTAACACAGCAGACATGGCGATAACGACGTTAAATTACTCTTTGGGGAACAAAAGTCGTTTCGTTCATCGCGAATGAGACGAACTTTTTTTATTTCGTTTTTTCTTTTTTCTTCTAATAATTCTTACATCGATTTTTCATTATTATTAACAATAGTTTTTTTTTCATGCTATTACACGAGCAAAATCCTCACGCCTTTTTCCAATTGACAAAAACAAGTCTGATCGCAGTATAACGGGGGGGGGGGGGGGCCTACTTTTCACCCATCACAATTACTACGTTCAATTTTTCTATAATGTGTATCATAAGTACGGAATTCTTACTAACTCTTACTGCAGTTGGATATTTTTCATAATATTTAAACCTCTATAATCTCGTTTAATCGTTTTAATTATAATGAAACAGATAATAATCACCGTGACACGTTTCTTCTATAGCCCTTAAGTCCTGGAAAAGGACTACAACAAATCTATTATAATAATCCTCTCATTCTACTAGATTCGATCAATTACAATTGTATTTTGTATTTTCATTATTAATATTTTTATAGGACAAAAATATCCGTTCTGCGACGAAGGAAAACGCGGCAGCATTTCCTGTCTTATACTGGTAAAAGGACAGACCGAAAGTAGTATTCTTCTTATGTAATGTATGGCGGCCGTAATGCACGAGTAAAGTTGATATCCATATACGTCGTGTCGTAAGGTGAGCAGCTCCCAGAAGTCCCATTCAGGTCGTTGCCACGTCATCCCTGTCGCATGCAACAGATTAACATTTTCTATTACTCGACTACGTAAACAAGCAATATCTTGCGCAATCCGTCACGCATATAAATATTACAGTCTTTCCCTTCTGTATTACATGCTATATGCGATATACCTAACTGGCCCAATTCGACATATCGTATGAGTTTACATAACATTCGCAAGACTTGATTTCACATTTTTCGTAACTAATTATTAATACTCTTATTATATAATATACATGTGTTCTAAACAGTGTATATACTCCCTTGATGCTGTGAAATTCTCACGTATCTTTTTCTTCGTGTTCACTCTACATTATTATAACGTGCGATATAAACTCATGCGAGAAATCGACATTTTGTTACCGATATTTTTATTAGCGTTAATTCGTGCGAATACATTTTTATTGGAGTTCAAATAGTCCTTCCCAATATGTATAAACAAGTCTTTCAGACTTGTCAGGGTTTTTTTGTTGTTGTTTTTACTGAAAAATACTCTTCTTCCATAATCATATATCAGTGAATACAAGTAGAAAGCGAGATTGAATATACCAAGATGTGTTCGCGAATCCAAGTGCACAGTGCAGTCTTGATTCGATGCATTTTTCATGAAGTAATTATTATACAGGATTAGACAACTCAAATGAACAACTGATATTAGCCCTTTCAGTTGATTGCTATGGTAAAGCCAACTTCAAGTAGTGCGTTTGAGCTGCCTAGCACCGTATGTGTATATTTATATAATTATCTCAATTTTAATACTACTTATAAGACTCATAGCACTCTATGTCCCACTATTGTATACGATCCTTTTGATATCATGCACATGCCATAGGTGATAAATCTCTTAAAAATAATTATATCTAAGTCCATGCCACTTTACCGCAAAATGCTTTCATTCCGTTAAAAGCTTTCTCTTGGTAGCCACTAAAGAAAAATGTATCACTGAAATTTTGGGTTTACATGTATGTAAAAACGTTCGAGCTAGAATCTTTTGGAGACTGTTTATTTTTATTGCCATTAGCATCATACGACTTGTATAATAATTATTATATTATCCACATATATTACAGTTTTATATACAAAGGATCTCGCTATACACTAGATTTAGACCATAATAATTTAATTCCTTTCGAGTGTGTACAAAGAGAGTAATAAATAGGAGATTCTAGGATTTCGGGTGGTGAGTGAGTTAAAGATGCTAGCTACAATGAGAATTAAAAATTATAGAAGTTATAGAAATAAGTTAATATATTTGTCAAAACAGGACAGTGGTAGATATATGATTTACAGGAATAATGCTTGATATACACTATCAGGACTAGTCCATCGATGAGGCGTATAAAAAAAAAATAAACTAAAAGTGATATTCGTAGTTCTACAAAAAAAAACAGCCTTCGATTCATTATACAAAAAGTTAACTAAATACCTAATACGTATGATCTGATAAAACTATTAACAAAAGCAAAGGGTCTTTACTTTTGATTTTTTGTTCCACTCGTCCTCACAGAAGAAAAAATTCCAATATTCGCTCGTTATTAATTATGAACTTGAAAAGGGATCATTACGCTATTGGAAGTAGGATGTCCTTGTTTTGTGATCTATGACAATTTCGTTATCAAACCACCATATTCCCTCTCAAACCATCATCGTTTACAAGTCATCGTATGCAAATTTATACGTCAACAATAATTTCACCTATTCGTGAATACTGTTTAAATATATGTATTAAAACTGCCAGCGTACTCTTTTGTATTGAGGAAAATCTCGATTTCGGATACGTACAACAGTAATTACATAAAAATTATTATTCACTTGCGTAGGATGCCTTATAAAAATGATTTGGGTATTGAGCGACTAGAATCATGATCGACTGACTAAGATTCAATTCCTTAAGCTTGAAAGCTGCCAAGTGTCTTACAGGTTAGATCACATCACTTGGACACTCTACTTGTGAACATACGTACATATAGACTACATGAATCTGCTTACAATGGAGACAATGATTCCTTCATTTCTTTGTCCTGTAAACTACTAACGTTATATATATATGTATAATACTGCAACAAAGTTAAACAATGATTACCAAATGCTACTTACGAAATCTTGTTTCAAACTGTATTCTCTGTAATTTATTATTAACTTTCTCTTAATCGACTTCCATTCCTCGAGTTTCTGAGGACTAATTTCTATGTGGAAATACAGGGAACTTTGTAAATTTTTCTCTGAGAATGACCTCTCCTATAGCTACTCTAAGTTTTGGAAAGTATGTCTAACGCCCATATTAAATTAAATTTTATTTATCATGATAAATATGGGCAATAAGAATAGTTCAATAGGAGAAATATAATAGCTTTATCGTACTCGTCAAAATTCACTTTAGAAACGACCTAACCAACATGCCGCTAGAAAAATAGCTTTTCATGTACGTGCTGGCCTATTTCACGTTGGAATCATTTATCGTCAACAGACATTTGTTGCTTGTCCAGTCTTTACTCGTATAACACAATTCGAATCGTTTCGAATTTTACTTCAATATTCACGTTCCTGCGATTCGCGCAATTTCTAACTACGGAAAAACATCGAAATGGCAACGAAAAAAATAACAAAAAATATTTTCAGGCCTCTATACTGCCACTCGATTAAAAAATTCTTCCTTTTCTTCCCACCTAACAAACCTCTTAGCAGCCTAAACGGTTATGCACTTTTTCATACTTTCAGGTATTTGGATCGCATTTATATATTACAATCCGTCAATCAATCCCTATTCACTGATACCCTGATACAGAAGAAGAGCAATTATATATGGAAAGTAACGTACTTTATATCTCTTGCTGATTCGAAGAATCGTTAACACCTCTGAAACAATATAATTATCAACTTAAAACGAATTCATCCAAAGAAACACTTGATTCTCGAATGATGTTAGTTGACACGCACCATTTTTCAAAATTCGTACATTCGTATTATGGCAAGTTCCATCTCTTCTTCATCGTAGCGCATAACGACGTGAGCAACGAAATCTGGCACAGTATGACGTTCAAATTAATAAAATTAAAAAAAAATGATATATCGACTCTCAACAACAGAGCTCTTACACGTAATGGAACTTAAATATCTAATAAACAACAATAACATTCCTCTTGATCGAGAAACATAGATCCTCGTTCAAACTCACGACAAACGAACGTAATGAAAAACCCTGATATAATTTCAGTTAGAAGAGCAGCATAAAGCATATATGTTATGGTCATCGCGTTAGCAAGGAAATAACGTTAAAAAAAGTTAATTAAGAACGCAAAAAGCATGAGTCGTAAGCCGAAGACAAGTAATGGTACGAAGGCTATCATCGATTAACAAATTAAATAAAATTCTGACATTGATTTTGAATTTAGATGATCTGATATAGCAATGATAACGTGACAGTGGTCAATGTATTTCTAATTCGTCCCTCAGTATTGAAAAAATAATCACGACAAAATAAATATCACGTTTATCATATTTGCCACGCAGTTAAATCTCATTGAAAGACAGAAGTGTGTTAAGTATAAAGATCAATGCACCATTGTACTTAATGCAAACTATACAATACAAATGATATTGCTTTATTTTTATTTAAACATTAACACTAATTTATCTCTAGCTGCCTCATAAATTTTCAACGACAAAGCCTGCGTTCAATGATATACGATACGATTACTTTTATTAAAACGCCTTAATGTTACACCCAGCGAACATGCAAATGTAAATATTGCATTTTCCTTAGGCGTCATTTCACACAATTGAACCACTGTTACTGTTATTTGTTTACTACGTAACATGCATACAACCATTGAAATTCATAGAATTATACGACGATAGACCTTTGACACTGTACCATTAATTTGTTTCTATACTCAACAGTTCTTATCTTTCCCAAAGGCACGAGCCTCATCGAGCCTTGCTAAATCTCAACACTCCGTTAAACTATTTATTAAGAATTAGTATTAAATAATTTACAATACTATATTGTATATTAGCTTTGAGCCCTGATCCACCAACCACCAGCTAATTTCGGTCATGATGGACTAGGAATCTGAATATGCAGGCGGATGCAACAGCCGTTTTTTATTTTTTTTATTTTTGGATTGACCATAGATAAAGGTTTATCGTCATGACGACATTAAATGATATTAAATGAATAAATAAATGCATTATCACGATCGGGGTCTAACCCGGACTGAAATATGCTGTGGACCATAAATAAAATCCAATTTATCCCCTGACGATAATTGTTATTATAATCAATGGGAGATAAAATTAATTCTGCAGCGTAATATGGCAAAGCATCTAGCAGCAGCTACTTTGTATCAATTCATCTATTGTATACTTTTTTTTGGTCATTTTTCTTCCAAACGTCAGCTGATGCTTCCCGCCTACGTATGCAGGTCAGACTAGACCACACATGCTGAAAAGACACCCATCACGCGTCAACCAATGTCCCCGCCATAATCCTGACCGTTCAGAAGATTACGGTTGTAAATGGCAGCCCTGTAACTGTACCTATTTGTGGCTGGACGATCAGGAACCGGTGGTGGTACCAAAGCCACCTCTGGGTTCAGCAAAGCACCACCTCCTTCATCCACTTCCCCAATACTGCTCTCTACCAAGGAAGGCTCAACCTCAGTGAAGGCTAATCTCGAACGCAGTAGGTAGCCATACGTCTTGTATCTCTTTAGCTGTGAACAACGATACAAAACGAGTCATTCAACAAGTGTCAAAAAGTATTTAGAAACCAGATAGAAGCATCTAGTATCAAAGTAAAAGAGTAATTATTTTTTTAAGAAGAGATAAAACTGTAATATACCTCATAATGCAGGTAGGCGTCTTTTTCCTTATAATTCTGAACAGTCAGAGCTTTCGCGCCTCTTTCCGGCGGATGTCGTCTGTGCTCGTCCAGTTCTGCTTCCAGCCTGTTGACCCTCTCTTCGTGGTCCCGTAATTGCTCTCTCTGTATAAGAGGATTAACGAAGGGACAAACTCAATTAATTGACGATTTATTTGGCAATCAATCAATGCTTTCCGTCGTTTCTTATTTTACTCGGACATAAGTGAGTGAAGACACGGGTGAGGATTGAGGATGTTTAGAAAAGAAATATTTTACAGGAACAGCGAGTGGCACGTTAGTACATTTGCTTCTTGAAATGCTCCGATGTAAAACTTACAGGAGACAACTTAGTGTGGCTACATGGAAGCAGAGGCCGTTGAAATTTTCGTTGAGATCCAACTGCACCAGCGAGTGGCTGACACGAGAAACTCGCGCATACAAAATTGATGGTATCGATCCAGGATTGCAGCTCTTTGGAATCGCTGAAACGACAATGTTATCTCAACGCTAATAGGTAACATTATACTATTTCCAATAAACGAATAAATATCATTCGTTATAGATACCTTACAGATATGTGCTTAATCGTGTATGTTTATGTGAATGTGTTTCAAGAGAATGAAATTTTACTTATGGAGTGTGCTTAATTCCTGCGGTGTAAGCGTGCTTACATGTACGTACAATACAAATATATGTATTGCGACTGTAAAAGAGATTCAAAGAGATCAGTTACCTTGTTTGGAAAAGATACTCGGCTTGATCGGCAGTCTGTAATCTGAAGACGTGTTGTTTCTTTGTATAGTCGGCCGCTTTGGTTGCGAGTGCATGATGGATGCGTATGGCATTGTGCAAACTGTCACTACGGAAGCCATGTTCGTCTTTGTGCAAGTATAAAACAAGTTCTCTCAATGTACAATAATACATCTTCCAACCTCGTTTTCCAAAAGGCGCTAAAATATATTGAGACACTTAGAACGACGATCTCGCGTGATTCCTACAAAATGTATATTGATGTATTTAAAGGAGACTGTACTTTTCTTGCCATTCGCGTCATAGCAGCATTTGCGCATTACGTAGCCCTTCTTGAATTCCGTAGCGCCGGTAACATTTGGCACATCTAAAAATGGATTCCCAGTGCCTGATAATGCTGGACCGTCACCCTGTTGCATCACCTGAGATGCTGTGTCGTCACCTTCCTCGTCCCTACGTGTTACGATGTACATATTTTATTATATATCCTATGCAACGTACCAGAAAGATACTTCATAGATTTTACTTACAGTGCCCATTCCAGAGGAAATGACTTGATAGCATTATAAAGCTGTTTGAGCACCTCTCTGGGAAAATTATCCCCATCATTGAGCTCTGACAGGTTCTCTATGAATTCCGAGCACGACATTTTCCTACCGATATTCTGACCATGAAGATCGGTATTGAGCAGCATTATAGCACACGTTAAAGTATGAACAGCATCTGCAAGGAAAGAATGACGAGACTTAAAAATTGTTGTCAATATGAAATGTTTTGATATATTAAGGCAACGATTTGTATACCTTGAGAGTTAAAGGTGCCGGGATTACAGTCGAGATATCTCTTGGAGAAATGTACAAGAACTCGTTCTCTTTCTTGGGTTTCCCCAGTCAACGAGAACTGAGCAAGGAACTTTCTGAGGGCTACGTCCAGCGTGTCCCGTTCGAAGTTGAAATACCTCAGGTATTCTTCGGCTACGGCTCTACTGAAGTCGTTGCTAAAATAATCGTTCCCATTAAATATTCATTCAAAAGTGCTGTTAAACGATTTACCATCAATATGTTTGACGCATACTTTTTACTAAGATGACGGGAGACATCGGATTTTTTAAAACCATCCAAAGAGTACAGTCTTTTCGCCAGGCGAACTGCCGAGGGTAGGTCCACGGCTTTGGGACTATAATGGAAGCTGTGCAGACTCTCGATATCGCTCTCTTCATCAGCAGATTGGGGTGGCGAGGTACCACTTGGCTTTTGATCGTCGCAGGAACCCATGTTTGGAATTTCTCTCTCATCTTCACTTTCCTTTAGCTCCTGAATGAAAGAGGAAACTCTTACATCAATAGGAAGTAGAGAGTAAAACGAGAAAAGGTAGGATGAACGAAATACATGCAAAAGATAAATCTTGTATTCAAGTACATAAATACCTGATAACCAACAAATTCAGGTGTAACGTTGCCTGAGTTCATACTAGATGCAGAACGTTGTGTAGATTGTGGCGGCGGAAGGAGTTCGGTTGTACCAGGATTCCCCCGCCGCCGTGGTTGCCTGGGACTGGTTGTGTTTCTCGTGGTAGCATCCTTGTCGGGTCCCTTAACTTGAATCACTATTCTATGCTCACTACTGTCTTGGCTGGCCCCATAGCCAGAGTTTTTTAGTCTCCTTTGGGGCGGTTCACTTGCTAATATTGTGGAATCACTGTCACTGGGATCACTAACCATCATAATGTCACGCGCACTAAGTATATCCATGGTTTCTTCGTCGTTGTAATCAGGACTGGACATGTTGCTGATGGCCTCCGACTGGCTGAGGTCGCCGTTGGTCGGGTGGAAGCCAGCTGTTGAGGATCCATCTCCCGAAGGACCTAGTGGTGCGCCCGTCGCGACCGGCAGAGGGAACCTGCGGGAGCCAGAATTGGAGGACATCACGGAAGAAGAAACCGAGGTCGGGGAGGCTGGGGATAGGGATCGTTGTGGACTCGTTCCCTCGGTCGAGGAACTACTAGAGGATTGGGAAGAGCTGCCATTTTGACAGCAAGAGGTTCGCTCTGACGCAGAAGGCGAGCTGACGGGCGCATTGTACGTCCAAACTATTCGTTCGCTGGACACCCCTTGGCCACTGTCGGGTCGTGTGTCCAATAACGTGTTTAGGCTGGACGTGACGTCGTCATCGATATCTATGTCCACCGCGCTCATCGACGGGTCCTTTTGGAATTGCAAATGGTCCTCCGACCGAGACGTTCGCACAAAACCACTAGAGTAGCCGAAATTAGCATTAGATTTCGTATCTCCAGAGGAACCTTGGGTGCTTTCGCGCTTGCTAATCCCAACGGGCGAGGTACTGGCCGAGTTGGAGCCAGTCCCCTTGTACATTCGGTGACCCAGCATTTCGTTAGGACTTGTGGGTACCGAGTTATGATGGTGGTGATTGTGGTGATTATGGTGATGGTGTATATGGTGATTGTTGTACCTCAACGAGTCCACCTTTTTCTGATACTTCGGGAGGAGACCGGTGCTCTGCTGCGTTCGCGATAGGTTCAGCATAAGATCGCCGGTCATCATGTAAGCTTCGAACCTAAAATTATATCATTTATGTATCCTCTCTGACTTCCCAATAAAATGCCATTTTCTAATAGCTTCCGAAAGCTACCCTGTCTTCTAAAATCGTTCGACTACCCTACCTGGGAGTATTTTTCTGCCGGCTAAACTTGTCACCGGAAAGGGGTTCCCACTGTAAGCGCTCTTCCTCTTTGAAGCTGTCAACTTGCGGAAGCAAAGCCTCGAGTTCTGAGGAACCGGAAGCATCGCTGTATGAACCGTTACTTCTGGTCGCATACTGCGAGGCTCCCGTAGGACCCTGAGGTGATCCAACTGCTAAATCAGGTGATGCGGACTTCCTGCTTTTCTTTTCCTCGCAACTTCCGGACGATCTTTCCCTAGAATTGCCGTCCGGGGTGACCCAGGAGGCATTCGGCGCCTCCAGATCCTCGCTCGCCTGACCAGGTGAAAGAAACCGCCTAACTCGGGCTTTTATGGCGGGATCTGTCAAAGGAAAGTACTGTCACTTAAAACGAGTCGAAGTTTTCCAAACTTCTTAAACCTCAGCCAAAGAAAATCACTCTCAGTACACGTGTACACGTGAAACAACAAAGTTATACATTTTAACCCTTATGTATACCCTGACAGGAGAGTATTCAGAGTTTACTTCACGTTTTATGTATTTATCGAAAATAATTACTACAGCGGCAAGCTTTTCCAACACCATTAACTTTTAAAGTAGAACTCATTCGAGTACGAACAGTACTTCAAAGGTGGAGGGAAAGTTTGATTAAAACTGGTACAGGAGTGACACGTTTATTCTGGGACGTTCGAATTTATTACCAACACGTGGTGACTTCAAAGCTGTACTAAATGTGGGATGCCAAGGAAAACGTTCCATTTTGAGGGCCACGGAGTACTTAGTCTCCCCAACTGATCCGAAGGATCCTCTCTTAGCGTGTCCTCCCGTAAAGAAAATTATGGCTCAAGGCCAACACGACGTAGTATCATAATCCTTGACGATTACCGATGCGCTTGCATTGAAAAACGACATACGTACTATAAAGCTCGCAACATATTTTACACTTATTTTGTTCACCGTCCTAATAATTTGCATAGATATACAACACGACGACTAATTTACCTTACTTTTCAAATCTTTTCTCATTAAGTACGGCTATTGAGCAGAGCTACCAATTTCACCCGTGACGTCGCGCTGAGCTTTAGAGACAAAATAAGCTTATCTCAATGACCGATTACTCATTTACATTGCAATTCACGACGGAGCGCTGTTTAAGAGAAAGTCATTCGCTAATATATCGATGCATGTGCTACAATGATATCAGACAATAGAGGACTAATCTCCGAAATCATCCGGTGAACGCATCGCCGATATTATTATCAGTACAGTAAACGTTTCTGTAATCGCGTGAGAGTTTTCTCGTTTATGCGCGTTATCAGATGCTACTCATCACAATAATGAAATGCAAAATAAAGGCTAAAGACCACGTGGAGATAGCCTGTCATATAGTATTTTCACTGCCAGGTTATTCGTACGTCTGTAGAAACGTGCCACACGAGCGATTTACACGAAACATTGTTATATCAGTCCGCTTTTATGTCCGTAAATAAAAAATTATCCAATAAATAAATAAGGCAATTACAAATTTTTGAATTTTCTGCACGAGTTACTCGGCCAATTTGCACAGGACCATATCTCTGTTAAACGCATGGATTCTTCGTTAGTCTGTATTAAAAGGGTCTGTAATTTGTTAACCGGCTCAGAATTAATAATGACCAAATAAAAATAACACCGCACACGAGGTATTTATATAGTTTGAAAACAATTCAAAGATACTCTATAAAGTGACGAGTAGCTAATCACTGTCCGGATGTCCGTTGATATTTGCGACACTAGAAGTTGATAACAATTCCCGAAATATACTCGTTTTGAGCACAAGCGACGGAATAGCTACACGATACTTTAGAGTTCAAGTATAATTGAATACGAAATTTACGTAATAGCTGGCAAGTCATTCACCGAAGAAAGCGATACTGGCTGTTGATCTCTAAATGTTTGTAGGCGACAACCGATGACATATAAATATAGATATAATAACAGGAACAATCCTATTGGATTATCGAATACGCTAAAAAAAATACGTCATTAGCCCACGCATGATGTACGCCAAGAAACCGTTACACAATATTCATTCATGAACGCAAGTAACCCGCAAGGAAACGGCAAGTACGAATTTAATTTCCGCAAAGTCCAACGAGTTGGTTGAGGTTTTGCGTATATAAAAAAAAACAAATTAAACGATACAATTCCGAACGAATCGCTGCCATAGCCCATAGGAGAGAGACACACCCCACGTGAGAATATTTCCAAAAAGGTCCCATCGATGTATATGCACTGGCCTTTTATCAAAAATTCTAAACCACAAGATCTTCACTGAATTCAAACTTTAACTGAATAATATGAAAAGCGCGAGTCAGACTCGTCAGTATCAGCGTTGAGAGGCCTCGGACTTACTTACCCCTTCGTAGCTTTAGGGTAACTGGATCTGACGAGAGCCGGAGACATTTTAGTACTGAAACAGAAACAGAGAGATGCGTTTGTGGGAGAAGCGAGTCAGCCTCGAGTGGGTAGGTTTGTTGGAATGGGAGTTACGTGGGACGGGCTTATAAGCATATATAGAACATGCCTTTGCTACATATGTATGTAGAAGGAAAGTGGAGTTAACGAGTGGCACGTTGCGCTAGGTTACGGAACATTCCTTCGTGTGTTCCATAGGTTTTGAGTCAAAGACACAGCTACGCTATAGAATTTATTCAAATGGGAAAAAATTGTGGTAATAAAATCAACGTGACGCTTGAATGAATCTTCGTTTATCGAAGCTTTGAGTTTAGTGTATTTTTACTATATTGTCAAATGTTCGAGAGTAAACGCTGCTGGTGTCATCCTGGCTTTAACGAATGTGATCAGTGGCTATTATATAACGAGAGCTAACTCACAGTGTCAATATTATCTGTTTATATATGTTTACCTGCTGCACACGAGATTCTTTTGAAAATACGTGCTCAGTGGATATCGGAATAAAATCGATTTATACAGTGCTGCTTATTGCCTATGGAAAAATGAACCCATTTCAAATGGTACAATCTTTATTATTTGATTGTTATTCATTAGTACTAATAAGCTAATTATGGATTCTTACATATTCTATTTTCAGTCGTGTTGTCCAGTTCAATTTCAATTGCCATCGTGCAAGCGGTGTAATCAATACGGTCCACGTCAATTTACATGTAATCAAGTGGAAATCAAATTTTCAGATATGACGTTGACCAATTTGTAAATTGACGTTTCACGGAGGACAACTGACGATGAAATAATGAGGTTAATAGAAAAAAATTTGAGGATCATTTACGTCACGCTCTCATTTCATGAAAACGCATTTGCGTATATAATCCGCTACGTCATACGCCGCGTAAAACATATTTAAAGATAAGAGAAGATAACGTTTTGAAAATATGATAAGATAACAATTTTTCTGTAAATCATAGAATGTTTACCCAAATCATTTATATCATATTTATCATATCGCGATGATTCGCCTCAAAAGTCTTGATAAACATTTTCGCAATGAATGTACCTATTTGCATGTCAATATCTCGACCATGCTTACGCATTCCAGCTGACAAAAGCATTTCGTACGTTAACAAAATCTACAATTGTCTTTACTATCCCCGTAGTCTGGTGTAATGTAATAAAAGGGAACAAAGGATTCCAAACTTCGTTCGTTTCAGTTCTTCCAGTTATTTCGATACGACAGTTCAGTCTGGATCAGAGGCACGTGAATCCGGGTATTCAAAACTGCTGGTTCCTTTTATCGTACTTTTCTATAATAAATCGTGTATTTCTCTACGTTCTTCGCCGTGTACTATTCTTGTCCGAATTAAGACACAAATTTCGTCCCCCTGTCGATAGACAGTAGCATTCGAAACCTTTGTAGGTTTATCAAAAGTATAACATGATAACTAAAAAAAAAAAACTAACTTTGATCAACGATCAAAAAATTCTAATCGGAACATAGCTGTGGATTTCGATCAATAGAACCAGTGTTACCTTCTTTAGTACTAAATCGGTTGACATCGACTTCATTCACCCTAAGTATAACGTCACCGGCCTCGACCTGCAAAAGAAGAAAAGAAGTTCGATGAGATCCAGCAGATACTGCAATTACACGTCAGCCGATACTGAAATGCATTCGAGTACGCGTAAGTCGTTGAGGCGAGTACAGATATCATAGAGAGAAAAAAAAGAGACATTCAATTGATTTTATTCGAATCAAGTAGGACATTTTACTTATACAGAATCATTGTTACTTCTCTGAGGCATATGTGGTACAACAACGTGGTATATACCAAGTGTTTACTCGCAAGATGAATATTTGATATATAGAAGAGAACGGGACAAAACAAGTCCTCTTTTTCTTATCGTAAGCATAATAAAAACATTTTACTCAAAGAATACAAAATTTCTTAGCATATTGCCCGTTTTGCTTCGCTCTTCCCTATTGTGTTTGTTTCTAAAAAACATTAAGTGCTTAAGTTGATCCTGCTATTTTAACGTTCCTAACGTGTACATTAGACTATTCCCTAGTGTCCAGAGCTACCGCATTGAAAGATACCCCTGTACCTCGTTGGACCTGGCTAGGTTGAGAATGGGGATCGATGTAACAGATTTCGTTAAACGGGGTCACGCAAAGCTAGGAGAGTTTAAATCCTCTCGAGTAAATAGCAGGATTCGTCACTGCCACAGAAGCCCACGAGTAATATCTACCCTGAAATATATCTGGTGTCGTGCGCATTCTGATGGTACCTGAGCCATGTTGATTCAGGATTCTGGTACATGCATGTTTCATTGGGAACGTTCAAAGAGTGCAAACCTTCGCCCTAATGTTCCTCATCAGGTGCTAATCTCTAATTTTAGATGAACCAGTTTTTCAATCAACGAATTACTTAAATTCTATAACCCATATTACGCAGCGTTTGGATCCAAACACAGCAGCCTTCATATACACCGTTACATAGCATTATCGATCTGCCATCCTGTACTAAACCATGGGTGACAGATACGCAGGACCTACAAAATTCTATCACACCTTCCGTTCCCTGAAGGCAAAATGCATATGGCGCCTGAGTACTAAAACTGACCTATCCCACGAGCCAGAACCGTGGACGCCTGCGCAAAGGTAGATTTAACAAATAAAATGAATTCTCTTTCTCTGCTAGTTGACAATTCTTATTCCCAAAATGAAATCAACTGATTATCAGTAATTGGCAGCTTAGACACTTCCGAGATAATTATTCCGCGCGAAATCTTTTGTATTTGCGCAGCAAAACTAGTTAGAATCTTGCAGAGATCCTTTAAAGTATAAGCAAATGATCTGCGACACAAAAAAAACCCGTAGAACACGACTATGCAATTTACCTTATAAAGGGGGGTATACGTGACGTAATCGAAGCTCTCACCCCCGCAGTAGGTCAGCAATTCACGCAGAGGACAACAGCCCAAGCAATTTGTAAAAAGGGTCATCTGCACGTCAATTCTGAACCGGATGGTGATGTGTCTATCGGACAGATCTGTAAAGTACGACTGATGGCCAACATGAAATTCATTCGAGGGTCGGTCGGAGTTGGCGACAGTTACCAGTAGTATATTTAACCGAGCGACATTGACTTTGTGGAAGCAAATTAGACGTAGATATTTTCGTACTTGGCTAGATGCAGCCAAGTGCAGTCACTGAGTATACTTTTCCTATTGTACGTGCTATACTGCAACAAGAATAAGAAGCAGCGGATGTTTACAAGGCGGAAATGTAACGGAACGTTGTAAACGTGATGTAACGATGTAGGAAATGATCGAAAGTAGAATCAGAATATAGTGATTGAATTCTCGTATTGTGATTGAATTTAATTAAATATCGATAACATCCCAACTTCAGCAGCCAGCACTGTTACATGTTGCATTCTTTCAATTGCGAGGCACAACGCAGCAGCAATGGTGTGGTAATAATTTGATATGTACAAGAGAAGGCTTTCTGCACTATTACCAGCTAATTGAATCAAACGGAGGTCAAATGATGCAACTCTTATAGCAATACGATGCAAACACGCCGGAAATAAAGTTTTCGCCGAGTGGATGCAACGGGATAAAAAGAAAAAGGAACTTCTCTGTAATCGCTCCCCGGTACACAAATGAAATTGAACAGGAACTTGTAAATTTGCGAACAACAGTTTCTTATTATATTTCTATCTTATTTTCTTTCTGTAATTCAGTGAAATTATGAATTTCATAATTTCCTTATTCATAAACGATCAATCTTCATCAATCCCTTTATTTGGAACAGTGTTGTAATATACATTTAGAAGGTAAGAATTGCACTGTTATAAAATGTCTACTTATACTGTCATTAATCACATGATCATTTATACAAGACGTAATGAGTGTCCATTTTACCGTTCTAGTTCAAGGTCTTATCTAAAGCGAAGTCTTATCGAGCAAGCGTCCCTACGCATATAATGGGACAGGATTAAAATGAGGACATGCTGTATACGTAACCAGACACCACTCTTTGCGTAACTCGACGCGTTACCCACCAACTACCTACTTCCGACCGTTAACCGATTCCGGAGCAAGGCCTGATAAAGCTACCACGTGGGATAATAACAGATTCAGCTCAAAGATACAGAATTCCGTAATGCCCGATTGGACCTTACTGATGTATTTCAGAGACGTAAGGAGAAAGTCTGATGAGGTACAAAGAGAAACTGCATAAATTGCAACCTCAATACACGACGGCAAAAACAGAGGGTCTCATTACGCTTTTCATATTTCTGCCTTTAGCTTTGTATATACATAGAAAGGATATAGTCTCTACGTATCTTGTTTCATAAAGATACGTATTGCTTTGTTTTTATACTTTATTTTTCGAAACTTGTGAAAAATATCAAATCATACCTTAAGTATATTATGCTCCTACACAATGCCTCTGTCGTTCCGAGCGTTGTGTGAGTCATCGAAATTAGTTTCGTGTCAGGGTTCACGTGTCTTAGAAGAAGAAAAAAATAAAAAAGAACGAAGTAGACACGTAGAGGCTTGACACGCCACTTGCAAGCGCCATTGACAAAAAGCATGACATGTCATTCCTGTCACGCGAAGAAGTCTCTCTCGTGTACACGCGGTGAATGACACATGCGCGTATTTATTATGTATATATATATATATATATATATATATATATATATATTTATCAGACACGCGTTATGCTACGCCACCCGTGTATTTTCTTTAGCGCTCCAACAAAAGTTCCATAACGAAGCTAATAGTCACGCTATAGAAAAAAAAAGACACGTGGGTGGAAAAGAGTAGTTATTTATATCGCATTATCGCCCACCACTTGCGCCTGTCAAGACTTCAAAGTCATTGTCGCCTTGCGCACAGGTACAGCCCAAGCACCGTAAAACACATTCCGGTCAATATTATTTCCACGGTAGCTATGGCAATGAGGATGAGAGTGACGGCACTAGGAAAACTACCAGGATAGGTCACCTGTACAAGCTAGTGTCAAGGAATGACTAGTAAATAGCACACCTTGTTTTTCAGCGTAGTGCCACTCGCCAAGGGGAATGAAATGAGCGTGAAAGTCAAAAGGAAACGCGGCGTCTTCGTCCGCAAGATCACTCAATTTCGCGCTGGCTTTGATGTGACGAAAAAGAGTCTTCCATGGTGTACCATAAGTAAGTCATGCATAGAATATGAAAATGCGTATCATAACGATACCCAAACCTGGAACCAAAGTGAATTATGGAATAGTACGAGGCTTGCGAATCGATTACCTGCATATCTAAACTATGTATGGTGAAGGATTAAAACGCGCTATTGAATTCCATAAAGAAATATGGTATACTCTGATCCCAATAGCTGTGCTTAACAGGATCTATGGATTAATGTGTAATTGAGATGAGTGCAAGGGAAGAACTTTCACTGCTCTCTCGACATACTACACGTATGTCATCGGCTTTAAATGTCTCACTTGAAATTCGTAGGAAATTCGGAAAGGCTTCTTGACATGTAAATTTTTCCGTAGAACTTTTTATGGGTGCCTTGAGGGCACAGACGACAAGAGGTCTGAAGGATAGTTCTCTAGGTGTAAGTTGGCAGGCAAACGGCCCTTCAAGCTGAAAACCTTCGACACAATAGAGTCCCGTCGTCTGCGTAAGTCTAATGGATGAATGAATCTATGATGCATGCAGGGTATATCCGGACCTATACATGTGTTACTGTTAGGTACACCTTATATCTGATATTCCTGAAGCATCTACCAACGCCATTGTCGCAACCCGGAATGGGTTTAAAGCGCGACGTAAAGCACAGTACTCGTCTGGAAAAGTAGGTAGAGTATGCACTGACATTAGCACAGCCGCGGGCAAGAGTGCAATAGGCAAAGTTTGTGCATCCACAATACGGATTTAGTGCTCGAAAGTCTTTTGGAAGCTTCAACAATGCATTTAATCCGTGATACGAAGTTCTATTGTTTCTCAAGATTTTGAAGCTGAAGAAACGTCAGAGTTCCATCGATACATTCAAGAGAAGACAAACATCCGATGAAATTGTATCGTGTTGCGGGAAATTATGATAAGCCAACGCGAGATTAGTACTTTGATTGAATCTTGCGCTACTTCACCAATAAAACCCAAGAAACGTAATAGCTGCAAGCACGATAACGGCAAGGCGATAAAGTTTCGTTGCGACTTTCCCACCGGTACGCAGGTTAAGGCTATGTTAGCGAGAGGATGGCTTCAGGTAACCTACATGTGCTAAGTTAAAATATGAAAATTATTATCGCGTAGATCGTTATCATAAAATCTAAAGGTAACAACCGAGGACGATACCAGCTGGCACTTATGGTGGTGCGAAACGTGTGACGTTCGCCAGGCGCTCGATACCAAGCTGCATCCTCACCAGAAGATACCTCACTTTCGTAATCACTATGAACTTACGAGAAAAAATTATCTCTGTCGTAATTTAAAGCGCTACAGAAAGCTCTTATTGAAAATGGGAAAAGCAGAGGAGGCCAAGCTTTGCGAATCGATGCCAATTACGTTCGAACTACCGAGCGAGTATCGCATGTTTATCGAAGAGTATCACAAGCTCGGTGGTACCTGGATCGTGAAACCTGCAGGCAGGTCTCAAGGGCGTGGAATATTTCTCTTTCAGAAGCTCAAGGATCTCGTCGACTGGAGGAACAAGGAGTTTACGCAACAAGTAGACGGCGACGGGAGTGCAGAGACTTTCGTAGTTCAGAAATACGTGGACGATCCTTACCTGCTAGCAGGCAAGTTTCTTAAGAGAGTTGTTGCACCTGATGTATGACGTAGCTGTACTTGAGTGCCATTTGGTAGAGGTTAGGTCAGATTAAAACGTTCTTTCTATTTTGGGTTAGGTCGAAAGTTCGATCTACGAATCTACGTGCTGGTTACGTCCTTTCAACCGTTAAAAGTATGGCTGGCGAGAGAAGGCTTTGCTCGTTTATCCGGGGAATTGTTTTCGCTCGACAAAATCAACGACACCAGGGTGCACCTCACCAATATGGCTATTCAACTGAAAATAGAATCCAGCCCCAATACCGAGGGTCCAACGAGAGCGCAAGTTAAACATGGTTGTAAATGGAGTCTACTGAAAATTAGAGAGTACTTGACTGCACGACACGGCGTCCCTGTGGTTGACACTTTGCTGCAACGCATAGCCGGTATATCAAAGACTCGTACTTGCTACAGCTCGCTAGTTTACAGTCTCTCGCTTCAATGTTAATGAACAATTTATTCCGTTAATACTGCATGGAGTGGGCAAGAGGAACTGATAGAACCCTTGCAAACCCTCCTATTGGTATCACTGAGCCGGAAAATTGCTTAAAAATCATTTGCCACTGGCCTTTGGGCTTGACTGATTGAACGAAGAGCATCGATTGGCAATAAACCATCTCCAATTCGAGTAATATTAACTATCTTTCTGAAACTGGGTTCTTGTGTATATCCATAAATCCTAATGATCCAATCAAATACAAACATTGATAACAAATGGCCCTGGGTCGGCAGATTGGTATTCTCTTGCTTGGGGAACAGTTACGGATGGGCAAAGTTCCCTAAGTGTTACGTTAAATGAAATTACGCGCCGAACCAATTTTGGATGCCATATTGATAACAATGGATCGTTATATAAAAGAGACCCCAAAGCCCTCTGTAATGATTCTACGTTTACCAACAACTTTAACATGAATTAGAAACTGTAATTACTTTTTAATTAGTTGCCCGTCAGTTTCCATTCGATCGACAAGTTCTTCCTACGGTTTTCGGAATGACCAATTGGAAAATAGGGAATCAGTCGGACTCTCGAAAAAGTTTCTACTAGTCCCGATACGCGATAATTCCAATGTAAAATTGACGAGGCAGTACACAATACAGAAAATCGTAGTGGCCAGATTATACCGATACTAACCAGTTCACCAAGATGGGCGTGTACCGAGTTCGCTGATTGCAGGCCTGGGATACTTTGCCAGAGATTCAAGACTGGCAATCGCCATTAATTCAGCGCTATGAAATTCTGATCGCGTAATCTTTGGTTCAACAATTGATGGAAGTTAGGTGCTATTAACCTCACGGGTTCAAATCGTTCTAAAGAGTTACAGAAAAGTCTTGCCTTTGAGGTCGCACGCATTTATCAATATCCCCGGAATTATCAAATTATAGATGTCTTTATAGAATATAAAAGTAAAGTCTATACAAACATTTATCTTTCCGTGTTACGTTTAGGTGTAATTATGGGAAGCCTGCAAGCGGTCCAGCCTGTGATAATGCAAGGAAGAAATTCCTTCGAGCTCTACGGTTACGATATTCTCATTGACGAAGCCTTGACTCCTTGGTTACTCGAGGTGAACGCCTCGCCATCCTTGACCGCCACAGACGCTGAAGATCATCGATTAAAATTCGACATGCTCGACGACCTCCTAACGATTTTAGACTTCGAGAGATATCTGACAGGTCGGGAAACGAGAGTCGGTGGATTTGATCTTCTCTGGAACGATGGACCCATATGGATATCGTATCCCAATATCTCAGGATTATCAACCAGAGAAATAAACTCTCTGACTACCATAAAGAAACTGAACATATTTCTTGGTGCTCGTAACGATCGAGTTCGGCAACTACAGCAGCTCCGATACTCGCGACTGAGAAGCTCAATGGCAACAAAAAGTCATTCCCAAGAGCGATCGATGGGAAACTCTGACGAACTTCCGCATCAGGAACCACAAGTACGTTTACCAATAGTAGGATATATAAAAAAAGGAAACCACGTAAAATCAAAGTGATCGGAGTTTGGTACTAAGTTCGGAATAGCTGTTACAAAACATACATACCTACCTACCTACGTACATTCTGTTTTTTAGTAGTGCAATGGATTCCACGGATCTCGCGATGTTCAATTTCATCCGTAGCAGCAGATGGCTAAGACTAACAAGCACAAATTAGCTCGGCGAAGCTATTGGCTGCAGGTTGCCAGGATACGCACATGCATATTCATGCATAGGAAGTATGCACTCCGTTCAAAATGTCGCTCGCTTCGTTCTACTTCCGTGCGCTTCGCTTTTGAATCTTCAAGTTTCCTTGCGCCCTACGACCACCGCCACATGGAAACTAATTCGAGCCGCGCATCGGACTAAATTCCCGAAGCGTATATCCTGCCGTATATTGGCGGCATACTGCAAGTACATAAACCCAGCAACACCCAAGTGTCGAGGGATCGATCGAAGTGGTTGCGAATGTAATTTTAGAAAGCATTGTTCCAACAAACCATTCATTGTCTACGGAGTTGAATGAGACAGATAGGTTTGGATCGAGCCTGTAGAAACGTAATTGTGCGTGGGTGCCTATTAAGAGCTGTAAATTATGAACAATTAGCGAAGACACTCGAGCGAACAGAAATGGCTGTGGGACACGAAAAATATGCTGCGGGACCTGCTAGCTCATCCTCAAGGCTCGTGCAGCCTTCTTGCACTCTTTTAGCAAAGACTAAATATAGCGAGGGGGTCAGATAACTCCGTACATACGTGTATTACCCTGACACAGTATACGCGGGCAGCTCCGACCGAATGAACATCACTGGGTTATACTTGATATCCGTACGTAATCTACCCACGATAAACGAAGACTTTCATTAGGAATACTATATACTTTCATAAGTATCCAGTATAAGATAGAATTACGAAAAATATTCACGACGCGATAGACGGTGGATCGAGACGTTTCAGTTACTCCCGGAATAACGTGACGAAAATTTGAATATCCCGAAACTTCATCCAGCAGGATATTCATTGGACTCGTCGAACTTTCAACGTGGAATAAACGTAACTCAGTTCGCTAGAGGGTGGGATTATGACTAGGTAAGCCAACTATAGGTAAGCAACACGCTATCAATGGACGAGAGATCGCACGTAGCGAGGGTTAACTTTATGCACTCGATCTTCTGATAAGTATCGAAATTGATTTATGCCATTAGAAGCACGTAATGGCAGAGCGGCGTCCCGACGTCGGGCATCGACGTCACACATCTCAAGTAGCCAAGCGTATTGCTTTCCCTCCGCATTCTCAGCCTCAGCTTCAGCCTCAGGCTGCCCTTAGAGAACAAAATCAATATCCACTCCGCTCGTGACAAAAACAACAGGCCGCTTTGCAATGTTTCCAAAGAGAGTCGTCGCAAAGGCGACTTTGAATTACGGTCAGCGAGTAAAAATGATGTTGGCAATGATGATGAAGCAGAAGGTAGGGTAAAAATAATGTTATCCTGAGAATCCAAAGTGTGATATTCCATCGAAATATTAAAAGGGTCCATGTGGAATTGAACCAAATAGAGAGGATTCAAGGAACGAACGAGCTCGATAAAAAAAATGATTAACCAAAAAAGGAAGAAAAATCACTAGACTCCTGGGGAATCTACTGTGGTACGGACCACCATCATCCCTCCCTGTCTGCTAGAACATTTTTCAAATTCCACTGGTGAAATCTGCTAACGTGGCCTTCAAGTTATAATATCAAAAGACTTAATGGATCCAAATACACCCTTAGAAAATCTCTTTACGCTCATACAAATTATCTGATTATCCAGGTGTATTGAAGCCATCGAACCGGGATCTTGAAGGTTCAAAATTGATTGATATATTATCACAGGCGTTTATGCAACGGTTTGCAAAAGCTGATGCAACCATGCGGAAATCATATACGTCGTTCAGGAACTATATAATGAATTTCTAGTGGTATCATCGGGTATATGAGAAACGAGCCAATGGGCACGAGTAAAGGAGGAAAATTCTTTTGGGAACAAAATGACGATGCTGTGCAATTCTCCTTTGTATATACATGTCGCTTACACATGGGTACATAATAAGTGCAGTACATATGTTCAACCCACTTAGAGACACTCTATAGTATATATACATACATACTATACAGCAGTAATACCCGTCTGTATTCGCACCAGCAGGCTCGATATCACCTGAGTCAGCCGCGCCCATTTCTGAGCTTTTACAATGTGGTTGCATTAACGAAACCGGGAAAAAGGGGTGGAGAGCTATTATCATCCCCATATACAGGTTCAAATAATGTGGTAACTTAGTTGGTCTGTAAGGTTGAAGTGGAAGTAGTAACCAGAATGGTTTCTGATCAATTCTCATTGGTCCGCCAACTGCCCTTTAGTTTTCTACACAACTGCCCTTCCTTATTACAACGTCCTGGGACACAAGAACCTGTCACGCGACATAGGTTAATAACTTTATACCGAAGCTTTTAGCCTTTCAACCATTTTTCACTGTAGTCGCGCGAGCTACAGCGCATTCTCGACTTCGCTCAAACCTTTTTCATTTATCGCGTTCGCTGAGTTGGGAGACCTCCGCTTAAGTACACGTGCCTAGAAAAGTATAGTAATACTAGGAGTTGCAGTAATGCGCATATAACACAGTTAAAGTGCGGGTTCTATTACGTGAAATTTACATGGGTACTAACGCTTACGTCGATTGGCAGTAAAGACGGTAATCACGGCGTTAGGCAGGGTAATGAAAGTAAAGACGGAGAGAGCGAAAAAGCTCCATGCAGAGGATTATTCTTATTTTCGACTAGTTAGTAGACATAGGATACGAAAATACTAGACTGAAATACAATTACGAGGATAAGTAACATCGAGTACGTAAAAGTGAGATACTGTTATGAGTATTAAGGGGGATCAGGCACAGCAGGGAATAGGTGCGTGAATGTCTTCTTATATACCTTGAAACGGCTCCTGGGTAGTATCACCGATTACGTATTTTTTGGGGATTCTCCTAGGTCTTTAAGCTCCTTAACGAAGATGATGACGACGTTCACACTGGTGGAAAAAAAAATAAGCAGGGTGCGGGAACGACGTGTATCTCATGAAAGTACCTAAATAGGTCGCAGCTGGTCTCTTATACAGGGAGAACTAAAACGTTACGATCGAGACCAAGTCTAGCCTTCGAAACTGTCTGCACGGCGTCCAATTTTCTTCCCACTCCTCTGCATCGCTCGGGTCACGGTTTAATTAATCCCTAATTGCCACGCTGCTTCTTCCTGGAACTTCCCATAGACTCGACATCGAGAGAAGCTCTACATCTACACGCGAGAATATACCGAAGTACGAGAATCTTTGTAAACTTTCATTCACCCTCGGAACTTCCCTCTGATAAGTTAAATGTTATCAGTCTAATATAACACTTTAAATGAGATTGCCCCCCTCTACTAAGAGATTAGAAGGATTCGTCGCATTCACAGTTATCCCAGTGGTTGTGGACCGGTCACAAAAAGAAGACCAATTGGTACAGGATGTAGAAAAAAGAATGAAAAAAGAGACGAAGGAGAAGGGAAGGGGAGAAAGGAGGAGACTGGAACGCAAGGAATTCGTGCCATGAAAATATAAGTTACAGGAATGCATTACTTAGCGCAACCTCCGGTAAATCCTCGAGACACGTACCTGCCGCTAGAGTAACTACAGTGATCCAGCACTGGAGGTGCTCCAATTTCTAGCCGTTACCGAGATTCGACCATTACCCTAGGTGCTAGTTACATACAGTATATGCGATGCTATATACCCCTGGATAAACATTGCACTGGGAACCGTATATCCTATCGTTATCCTTGCCCCGATAACACATCCAATTTCCCTCCAAGGAAACATACGTTAAAGTAGAGAATAACAAACGTGCCGACAGTGTTGGTGGTGATGCCGGTGGCGTATTGAATTTCATCTTTGGTTTCCTAAGGGGTGGAGTGTTACGCCTTGGGTTTGTCTATACTTTGTTGAGGATATTTAGGATACGATGTTGTAATAGGTCGGTCCATTTGTCACTCTTACAAGGTGTTCCTTGGAAGAGTCTTTTTTTTATGATAGAATGTATCTTCACTGCGAGAAATACAGAGAATAGATATTGAGAAACATTGTGGTCAGTACTGACCTCTCACAATTGCCTGACCATGGATCGTGAATCACTATAACCTCATGGGTAATAGACGCGTATAAATCAACTCAGCATATTTCACAGAGGTTCGAGGATAGGGACCGTAGCTATCTTATCGATAGGATAGCTGTGTTTTACGATCCTACGTTCAAGATGCGATTTATTGGTTTATATAGTGCAAGATGCACCAGATAGGCACTTGCCTATCGTCAGCATGAATATGTTACAAGGATACCGGAGTAAAAGATACGAATGAGGTAATGCAATTGAACTTGCTGAAA
>JARPRG010000231.1:7226-26430 GCA_031001745.1 Hartigia nigra
GAATCAGTCAAAGTAAAGATCAGTCTCTTTCACTGTCAGTTAATTAAATTGTGTCTCTTATCTCTGCTCTTTTATTTTTTTTCATTATATTATGCTTTTCAAAGAATTTCCAGCAACAGCTATATCCCCTACCTCGGATCGATCAGAATAACTCGATATTCGATTTTGCAAACGATTCCTATGTTTATCTTCCATCGCGTTCCGAGAGCTTTTGCGATTTTCACAAAGACGAGCTTTACCCGTTCTTCCACCCTTTCTCTTTGGTCGTAGCTTCCACTACTGATTGCTGACAACTCAGCCCCTCTCCTACCTTCCCACTCATCGTGAAATAGTCCCCCGCTCACTTTGAACGTATTGTTGAGAAATAATATAGAATCGCTACGCGACACTTTGATCCGTTCATGAAATTGATTGATGATTTTGTCACGCACAATAACAAATCCCTATAGATTATATTGACGTACCTTAAAACGCACAATGATTCAGTTCGAACGTGAATTGAAAATTCCTCTTATTCCATTTGAAAAAGCATCTTTTGCCTAATTTTAGTCTGCATGCATATACGATTCTATCGATATTCACGAAAGCGGTATATACCGAGTGTTTTCGTAGAAACGATTGTCTCGATGACACAGGTCGAACTGGCTTGAATGAAAATTCAATTGGTAATATTTAATTTTCGCGTTTAAACGATTCGATTCTATAGATCTATTAAACTGTAAGGAGAAAAGCGTGAAGCTTTGTCACAACAAAGTATATCGACTATAGAATAGTGAATTGGATAAACGTAACAGTACACGTATGCAATTTAACACTGTGACTCTTTAACAATGGTACCAACCGTGCCAGGTTCCCCAGAACCCTGAAATTGAAAGTAGAGCCCAACTTGTCGCGTCGGTAAACAACGAACTAATTTTATTCTAGAAAAACATATTTTTCACGTTTCAAAGGAAGAAACTAGTTTGGCTATTCGTACAACGGAAATTGTACAATTTCTTACCGCGTTTAACCAACCGGAAGCACTTCCGGACACGCGTCCGGTTATCATTTAAGCCAAATCCACTGAGCACGACTTACGCCAGACGGATTCTTTTATTCCCAGATGAAAATGGCTGACTGAATGGCAAAAGGCCTTTCTTACACACCGGGAGACACAATTTGCTCGAGTGAAGTAATTGTCTGTGAAGCCTTCTCTCAGATTTCTTTTCTTTTATACTTTTATCTTTTCTCTCTCTGTCTGTCTTTCCCTTTTTTTCTTTTCATCTACATCCCTTGATTTCTTCATTATACTTGACCTTCTATCATACTGCTACTACCATCATTGGCCTACCCGAACGTTTATTACTAGTTTCTAATATTTTATAAGACTTTTTTTTCTTACTGATACGCAACAGGGAACACAAGAAGCCATTAAATTGATCCACGTAAGTAAATTACGTGGGCGTTAATTGAAGCGACGAAAGGGGCTAGTGAAAAATTAGACTCGGTAAGCCAGAAGAAAAACAACAAGCCACAGCATAAACGAAAGAGTAAGGTTGAGAAAAAAAAGAATTACAACTAATCGATTCACGCTTATTAACACCTGTTATGAAAAAACAATTGAAACTACGACAATAATACGTTAAATCGTATTTCACAAAATTGTATATACCATGCATATTATATATTATACCAAACGACCCTATCAGTTTCGAAGTTAAATTCGAGCGTATAAAATAATAAAACCTTAAAATCCCTCAAAGCAGACCATTTTTTCGTATTAACTTTTATCTAATAATAAATAACAGTAATAATCCCGTCAATGATACCAACAATAACGCACCATGCATTCGGTACAATTAAACAAAGCTCCCTTTAGCTACCCCAGCGGCGAGTCGCCGAAGAATAATACTTGCTTTCCTATGAGTTTCATCCAACTGTCGTCAATTTCTAGCAGGATAGGTGGAAGAAGATCCTAAACGAAGTTGGTTCGGTCAGGATGTTTAGATGGGACCAGTAGAAGTCCCGGAGGCAGGAACTTTAATTACGTAGAGGCGTGATGGCCGCAATGGAAGCTTGTACGTCTAGTATGGAGTATAGTATACGATATAGACATAGACGAAGGTCCAGCAGCAAGTAGCTCATCTTCCTCCATCCTTGTTTCATGTATCCGAGTCATATCTCTGTCATTGTCGGTGTGTCTGCCGTCCCGTAGCTTGCAATAAGCTCAGCATCCTGAACTCGATGACAATAATATTTATTCTGGACCAAAGCTTGCTCCACCTGACTTTCGTTTTACCCAATAAAACTGGCCAGTGAGACGTGAAAGAAAATGAACAATGGATGCTGCGCGAGAAAGAGCTGAAAAATCATTCGATGTATTGCCAGGTACTCTTTTAGGTCATGAAATTAAAAAAAAATTGGGAAGATACTTTAAGAATGTAATTATTTAAGACCTCAATCGTCCAGGATATGAAGTCGGATAATTTTTATTAAATTATCTTTATAGTGAAAAAAAAGAAAAACATTTTTTTTTCGTTCTTACCAAGCGACACGTGTTTACGCGCGGTACATCTTATCCATACTGCACGTGGACTCATTGCCGGTTTTCATAGCAGCGATGCAATAGTAAATACCTGATGAAAATAGTGAAAATATGGCGCGCCTAAAGAATGACGATAAAAATGAGATCTTGGCAATCGTAAACAACACCCTCTCCTCCCTATATGATATTATGCTTAGGGTAGCTCGTGAAATTTCTAGAGTCTCGACATTTTCGATAAATTTATAACCCTTGGATGGCAACACTGTTACCAGTGATCCCATTGCGAGCTATAGTTGTCAATAGAAGAGCTAAAAATGAAGGGGATTTCACATTTAAAATTCTACACGTACGTCATACGACTCACACGTGACGATCGTTCGAGTGCCAGAACCGTCGTTCCCTTGGCTACATCTGCAAAGTCACCCTGAATGATGTGGCAAGTTCCACTCTTCTTCAGGGGGTTGACAGGGTCCAACCCTAAATAAAATAGACACTGGTATATGTGGGGGTGGAGATGGGAGGGTGTGCTGTATATATTGTGTGTATTCAATACACGTACTCACGCGTTACGTCTTAAAATATGTTGTAAACGAATTACGTTAATAAAATATGTTGTAAAGTAAACGCACTCAACGTACCTGTACCACGTGATACACATCCCCATGTATAACATCCGACCATTCCAGGTTAACCTAATGGGGGGATGAAGTTAAATTATATTCGGGATATACAAATATACGGAAAAACAGAGAGCCTTGAAACTGGCTATAATAATATATTTTAATATTAAATGATTTTTTTCATCACGTTTTCTTATAGTATCACAGCTTAGTAAACTGTCACTGAAAGATCTATCGAAGAAAGTATGCAAAATTTCATTGATATATTACTCGTATCTAAAGCAGTAGCATGATTGCCACTTGTCCGATAGTCAATTGTTTAGATCAGAGGGTATCGAGGAGGTATAAAACATCGTAACAGGAGATTGATCCTGATCACGTAGAACCCCGATGCTCAGATATAACGCGGATCTGTTCTCCCGTAACAGTGTCTGGCATTGGGTACGAGGATAATGTCCGGATTCGTATTCCCACGTGGTGCCGGGATCATGCAGATCCGTTGCCATTATCGGTGAATCCTCCCATCGAAAACGTGATACCTACCATCCGCGAAACGTAAATCAAACTGATCCGCAGCACGCTGGCTTCCGTCTGCCTTGGTGTAAGCATTTTTGAGGTTGAAGATGATATCCCAGTATATTATTCTCCTTGTGTAGTCAGGTAAAGGGATACTGTGCGCTTTCTCTCTCTCTCTCTCTCTCTCTCTCTCTCTTGCTGCTCGTGTCTTCCAGAACTCTCGATCCTGTCACAAACTCTCAGAATCGACAGAGCGAAAACTTTCCAAACAACAAGTATCCCATCCTTCTTCTTCGTCCGTTCAGTCACTCATTCGCTCACTTCGAAACACTCTAGATATGTACCAGTAGCCGCACCTACGTCAAACCAAGTTACGAGAAATCGAATGGAGAGCCGGCCGTATTAGATTCCCAATTTCGACCGCCCTCATGGGAAGTTTCCCAGCAGCTTTCCATGGGAGTCTCATACAGCAATGAGTCTTGACAGCTGTCCGCGACAATCTGTTATATACGTGTATCTAGCTATAGGCAAATATTGCCAAGATTCGTTAGCCCATTTAGGTGCTTGATTAATTAATCGTAAAAGTGTATATAGGTATAGGTATAATACATCAAGGTTACGGAGTGCTAGAGTGTCAAATTACGAGAATTGCATTTTTCTTTAGAAAAACTAATTTTTAAAAGTCATTTTTATATGCTTGGTTTATTTCACTTGTGTTTCATCTAGTAGAGAGTGAATGGCGACGTCAGACGTTAAGTGAACACTGAGACTTTCACTCCCATGCCCGTGTATATTGCATCTGGGTAAAACCTACCTTATCTACTGGACAAAGAATGCGTTCGTAATAAAAGGACTCCCCCAAGGATAGCTTGAGAGATTTTCGAGAATCAGCCTTTATTGGCTGATGGAGTGCGGCTGTACGGAGTGGATATTAAAATTTGAGAATATTCTACGAGGATTTTATCAGTGATTCAAATTTTTATTCGCTGATTTAGGCTAGGAAATTACGCGATAAGATACCATCTGTAATTAGTACGTTATGTGCAAAATGATTGTGCACGATTCCGTCGTCCTTTAAACGCAATTCGAAGTTCCTCAGAGAACGCCGAGGTAATGGTCAGAAAATGGATATCGTCAGTTCGCTTGAAATCAAAGTTTCGCGAAATCCCCTTTATTATACGGACATAAATAAACAAAAAACCTTTCTATAAGTACACGAGACCAAACTAAGAAACTTCGAAAGGTGTAAAAGCTTGACTTTGAATGGTACAAAGTAAAGATAGTAGTAGCTACCGAGTGCGTGGGTTTGAAGGTATGGAAAGAAAAAAAAGAGGAACTGAAAAAAATAATGAAAACCATGAAATTTGCAAAAATCATACAGCGCATGAATGGTATTGCGTGTAATGTTTTAAAGCACGTTAAAGGATTAAAAAAAAAGTAAAAAGCTCTCATCCCAGGAGGCATTGTCGCCAAGTTGAAAATGCACGTCCAACACAACGTGGAAAATGGCTATTCAAATTGCAGTACGTTAAACCGCAGCAATTACGTTTCAAATTACAGAATACTTACCCGTACCGAAATTCTGCACTGCGACAAAGTTCATTATTTCATGGTCTGTTTAGAAACTCCGTTATGAACGAATCATAATACAAGAATTTCACTTATAGAATTTTCTTCTATAAAAACAGTCATTTTCTCGCTGTTTAACTTTTTAAATTAATATTTCCATTCATTATCAACCCTTTGCTACAATGCAACCCTCTATGTAAGAGATCGACTTGCTAGATATTAACGATTTAAGGGTTGATTCATAAATTATGGATATATAATATATTTGGTAATATGGCAATGCGATGGGACAGACGTTATACGTATATAGAAACATACATTTTATTGTAATTGTAATAATTTATAATAATTGTTGTATTCACAATGAGTATGGGCCACAGAATTAACTTAATTAAATGTACAAACTGGTCTACAGAATAGTAGCTATGTGCTAATCAAGTTTTTGTGGCTAATAATAGGTGGTAACGTATGTATAATTTGCATATTTCAAACGACCGCGACGACCCAAACCCTTTTGCCCTTTGACCTCATAAGTACAGCGCACTTCTTATAACGCGAATAAACCCCTGAAGGCTCATTCAAATCAAAGAGAAAATATCTTTACTAGGCAGCTATGCTACTGCTGGCTACATCCCCATGAGTATTATCAAATGAGTTCTCTTTTTCATAGCTCGAGTCATGTCATGTCTGACCTCTTTCAGCTTTATTCACTGTCACTCAGTGACTTTAATTCGCAACGACAGTACAGTTGAATTTATCAAGTAGAACAGGTGAGCAACTCCTTAAGGAATTTCTGTCGACCCTTTGGTTAACGCCAGGGACTAAGGGTAAGAAGAAAAAAAAAGGGTTTAAGGGGGAAAAAAAAACTGAAGGGTGACAAACAAAAAGGCGATCCTCATCGTAGAGAAAGAATTCCATTCGTAGCGGACAATTTCATCGGCACTGGAAACGAGGCGAAATATTGGAATGCGACGAATATCAAAAAATCAATCGATCAAAGATTTTATCAAAATATTACAAACTGTCCTTGTTAATCTTCTTATCATAAATATCAATAGAAAGTATCACGAAATGAATTTGCTCGACGATAACCAGGGACATCCGAATGTTCCTTCTATACGTGGATTTAAAAAATATAAATTTACCACAACTTCGCAATAATTCGCAAAGTGCAAAACTCGTTTCCAAGTGCTTTTACGCGTTTAATTGGAATAGCAAAGTTTCGATGACGTTTCTCCGCGGCGTTACTGCACGCGAAAACAAAACGAAAGAGAGAGAGAGGAGAGAGTGTTGGATGCGAAAGTCAATATTGGGGGGATAAAGACAAGGGACGATTAATTCGTTCAGGACTTTCTGCCTGGAGGGTGGACGTGATCCTGGAGGAAACATATATCCCTCCTGAATTTCCTTCAGAGAACTTTCATCCGTCTAGATAAATATCTTTGCTCGCGTCGAGATTGAATTTGCCCAGTTAACTAATCCTGTTGCAGTTACAGCATCCCGACCCGTGACGTACTTCCTTCTACCATACCTTCTATAGTAACCTCACAAATGCAAACCAAGTTATACGTCTGCACGACTCTTTCTTTCTCTTTCGAATGAACTTTACAACAAATTTAAAGACTTTCGACCTTCTACCTTCGGGTATGTTATAGGCTTCTCCCTCCCCCTCAGCCCTCCCGCCCTTGACCGAACCGTCAGTTTACTTTATTAAATTCTGTCAAATAACGTCATTGAAGTTGAACTCCATGTATAACGGAAGGTTAGGAGGGTAGCACCATTTACAGTGATGTAAAATAGGGTGGACAAAAAGGTGGAATACTAATTTTGAATTTCGAGCCATTTACTTGCCAACCTACAGGATCTCCTAAAACCTAATTTTTTTCCTTCAAAATATTCATGTATAGCTGACGTTAGGTGCGATTGGAGGTCGGTAGATAGTTAAGTAAATAAGTAGCTTTTAATTTGGTCTACGAAGAAACGACTACTTGATCGCGATCGGTTAGTCAATTCAATAAAATATCGTTAGAAGTTTAAGGTAAGGTACCTCGCGAAGGTATAAGGTAAAAGAAGATTGGGAAGAAGAAGACCGGTGAGTTTGAACGAGCTTAAGTTTTCGTGGCTACCACAGAGTGGCTGCTCAATATGCATGGGAAGAGGCCAAATTGAAACCTGCGACCAAGTTAAAGTCAGCAGAACTTCCTTCCGCTTTAGCTTCCTCTATCTGCCCTTTCCTCCTCCCTTCCCCCCTGTTTCTTACATCCCACTTCCTTTCCCTTCAATTCCCACATCTTCCACGTCTCTCTTACTTCACAAGAATTTACATCTGCGTCGCGAGTTGGATTTTTCTCTCATTTAGATACGTATTTTTTTTCTCTTCATCTTTCCCTTCCACCCAGCCAATCATTACGTCTTTTCACGTCCATCGGTCTTTGGCGAAAAACAATAACGAACCGAAGAAGAAAATTCTTAAGTTTTTCCTTCCGTCTTCAAAACCCATCTTCCTCTTTCTTTCATCTCTCTTCGAGAAACTTTTTTTTTTTTTTTCTTTATGCCCTTCATTCGTTAGGAACATTCGTCGTACCTCCAGCCTCTGACCGTTTAAAGTTAACGCAATGACGTTCGGCGTCTTCTACAAGCGTCGTCGCGCCTTCGTCGTTACCTCCGTGCTTTTGTACAAAAAATTCTTAATAGAGTTCTCATTTACCTTGGCACCGTGTACATCTACCATTTCATTATCGATAAAGTCCTATCAATTAATTATTAGCTAATTGTAAGAGAAACGCGCGGACACAGCTTTGTGACGCTAGATCAGTTATCATCGCGAAGCATCGCAATTTTGTTTGTTTTTTCAAGAAAAAAATAATTTTAGCGATTTCGCACATCCGCGACGTTGTTGTTCGGCCATTTTTATATATACATACACGTACAGTGTGTTATCCAGTTACGATGTACAAGAACGATCAGAAAACAGCTGTTAGATCCAGCTGGATAACCCTGAACATACACATATATATATATATATATTATAATAATATTAATATATATGTATAGTGAGCTACGTTGCTTTCCGTTTAATAGGAAAAATATATTTACACGGTTCAATATTTAATAGGTAGCTAGATCCGGGGATGGTACGACAAGGTTATCTTTTTTTTTCTTTCTTTTTTCTCTTAACATCATCAAAAAGAGAACAAGCTGTCTTCTTTCTCTTTTCTTTCCTTAAATTAATTATATAAAATTATATCCAATACATATACGAAAGCAAAGGAGGAACGACCCGTGATACTCGATGTTTCGTCGCGACTCTCTTTAACAGCGAGGATATGTTTCGTACGTATAAAAAAAAAAAGAAAGGATATAAATAAGACAAAAAAAAATATAATAAAAAGAAAACCCGACGCAATCGTCTAAGCTTGCGCGCACAAAAGCGTCGAGCGTTAACGGTGCGTCGTTCGACCATTTTATGCCAACAGTTTAACAGAATTGGAGATGTGCCGAGTTTACTGGGGCATATTCAGAGAACGATGAATATTTACCGAACCCTTCAATTTTGTTTTTTTTTTTTGTTCCTTTAACCACGCACCCTTCTAATAACTTACATTATATTATCATCCCTTAACCCTTAAAATGACGTTGCGAATGGTTCGCGAAACGCAACTTCACCACTCATCTTCATTCTCTCTCTTCATTCGCCCGCTTCACTCTCATCGACGTCATCACGCACGCCACTCTAACTAAATTGTCGGCCATATTAAAGCACCGTTCATACAGTGAAGATACAAAAAAAAATGTTCACCACAAATTCTCGACCTTGGTCCGCTCTCTTTTCCTGTGTACCCTTACTGCCGAAAACGCTAGAAGACCTTCTAGTGGAAAATTCGAATTAAATAAGAGGGGGATCCATACGACACTGCGCAAGCACCGCCCCTAAACTACCCTTCTACCCTTATATACTCAACCTCTCTTATATTCCGTATAAGAAGAAGGAACGAGTAAAAGAGAGAGAAGACAAATCCTCTCGACCTTTTACCCTATACTATATATATATATATATTCTCGAAGTCTCAAGTATATATATATACGTCACTTTAATTCTAATCATACGCACACGTATGTGCACGCCGATATACGCACTCGCAAGTGCATTTTATTTACTTCCGGTTGCCTTGCACGTGCAAGTGCGCAAAGCAAAGTTTACGGTCAGGACGTAAAAAATACTTAAAAGTAACGCAAAGTTATTGGCGTGTTTTGCTCTTTTCCGTTTCACTTTGTTTTTTTTTTTTTTTTGGGGAAATTCCTCCAGAACCACGTTAATTAAATTTTGCGAGGCGTCACAGCTATGAATTGGGAACGGTGGAGCAAAAAAATATCTTTAGAGCAAGATTGAGCCCTCGTCTTCAATATCTCTTTTCCTCGACCATTGAAAAGAGAACTCGACCTTTTCAGTACCTTACACAATATCAAAGCCTACCGCACTCTTATCATTATCATTAGCTTCTCTTCAGTCCGTTTCCGATTTCCCCGTTTCATTTCATTCGTTCCTCGTTGATTCCTGCGAAGCGGGCGCGACGCCCGATGTCGTTCAACTAGAGCGTCTCCAGGAGATTCTGCACCAGCAAAGCCGGCGCTGTTACCCTGGGCTTTCCCTTTCTTGCCTGACGACAGCTGCGCACGTTGCATCGGGGCGCCCTTTCCAGCTGTTCCGATTTGTTACTGTCCTGTTCCAGCTGGACGGACACGCTGGCCACTCGCGGTGTCGAGCAACCAGTTTCCTGTCACAGAATGGAGACATTTATTTGCCGAGGGGTGCGAGTACCGCCGGTTGCCGGGCGTTGGCGCCACTGGTACTTCGATTGCTTTTACGAGTAAAAGGAAAGAAAACGACGAGAAGAGGAAAGGTAAGAGAAGAATTAAAAAAAAAAAAAAGGAACGAAGCAAGACCAAAATCCTTGTAACATAGGTAAAGTATCGTTTTATCCTTGGGGATGGTCTAAACCCTATATACTTATATAAGTAGCGTCGTAAATTCGTGCAAAGACATCAGAGGATTTCTGGGACTTCCTAGGCGTGGCTGTTCCCGAACTCAGTGCGAACCCAGCATATTTGCAATAATTATTAGGAACTTCGTTGTAGAGCTGCAACGCCCGACTGAATTGCACAAGTTTTTACGACAGAGAAAGTCTTAACTGTCCAGGTCGGGAAAGCTGAGCAGTTGGCTTGCCGAGCTTCAGTCGTTAACTTGGGACAGCGCTGCTGATCTATATATATGGATAGAGATGAGAGCAAGAGAGGAAGCAAGAAAAGCTCAGCCGATAGCAAGCAAAGTAGACGAAGAAGAAGAAGCTCAGAGTCAGGGAACGCCACTAGTTCTCACAGGAAATTTCGCGAGAATCCATTAAATTAGAATTATGATTGAAGAATCAAGTTCATCGTTAAATACCGTTTTTCTCTTTAACTCTACAATCGGTAGATACAGGATGATCAAAAACCGTTGCGAACCTGATCAAATTAATATTTAGTATACTAACTATTGATTTGATCAGGTCAGATTTGATCAGATTTAGTATACTAACTATTGATTTGGTCAGGTCAGATATCTGGTCTAAATTTTTCCGTATTTTCATAAATATGGAGAGTTCGCATAAAAGCGACCAAACACGTGACAAATACAGATCTTGCGACTTCATCCGAAATTCTTGCTGGACGTCTGCACGTTCAGGACGTTCAGTCCGAGTTAAAAAGTCCTCCTGATCAAGGATCGCCGATCAATCGTTTACACGGAGTCATCCAAAATGGGGTAAACTTTTGGGAAAGCTTGCGAAAGTCTCTCAGTACGAAGCTGCAATGGGGAATTTATGGCGGATAGTTTGGGATCCGCTATATTTCACTATGTATTCGTGTGCATCGAGATGCACCAGTTATATACGTGGATCGGTATGGCATGAATTTCATTGGACTTTATTATTCATCCTTGTGAAAAGGAATGCTCGTGGATACTCACGTGCCTGTGTAGCCAGTTAGCTAAGCAACCGTATAAGAAGGGGATGAGACGTCGCGACGCCAAAACGCGTAGTACAGATACGGGAAGGCTCGCCAAGTATCTTAGGAACTCGAAATGCGAGTAAAAGGATGACACGAGCCTTGCCGCAAGTGCAACGAAGGTGCATCAGCCAGGAAATCGATTTTCTTATAGTTAAATACGGGATGAAATCAAGTACGAAGAATCGTGACGACTATTAAAATTCTTCTAAGCTCGTTTAAAATAGGATTTGTTAAATGCTATCCTTGGCGTTTATTGAAATTCAGTTGCATCCGCATTAAAGTCCCACGATAACGAGCGATAATAACGCGACGCCGTACTTTGACGTAATACTCGTTAGGAATGGGTGGGTATTTCGTAATTACAAAGAGAATTTCTAATGAGCGAGAGAAGTAAAAAGAAAAAAAAAAAGAAAAAAAAAGAGAGAAAGAAGAGAGTACGAAGAAAAGTATTTTAAAGAAGGAGCGAGAGAGAGAGAGAGAGAGAGAGAGAGAGAGAAAGCAATTGGGGGATTAGAGGATGAAAATAAGACGGAAGAACATCAAGGAGATATTTTAATTGATATTCACTCTCGAAATTCCAAGCCCTTGTCACGTCTCGGCGACATCAAAGAATTTTCACGTAATAAATTTCTTTAATAGGACTTCCTTTACGCTCCATTATGTCGCGGTTTTGTGTCTGAGACTCACCGTAAAATTTCATTTAAAGCGGACAATTACCATTTCCTCGATTATTTTAGTTTTTATCCGGACTCACTGTTAGTTTCGTTCCGTAGTTTTATATCCTCTCGGAATAACGAAAAATTAAGAAAAAAAGATTTTGTTTCACTCACCGACAAGCAGAGATTTCGCTGATGCTGATGTGCTTTGCGTCGTGATTCGCTCTGAAGTTGCCAGGCGCGTATATACAAGTCACCACGATATATAAATCCACCACGTCTTGCACGCATCATCAAGTGCCACCTGAAAGAAAAACAAAAAATTGTTAACAATAATAAACGCAAGCCACTTCATAGAGCATTAATTACGTCATGATTCTTCGATTCGGTCGACGTTCAACTTAGCATACGGGCAATTGGTTAGGGAAAAAAAAAAACTAAACCAAAATTGCCCCCTTTTAGATGCAACGTATTTTCATAACTGAATCGGACAATGTACTGAAATGTAATTCCATAGTCATTATTTCGTATAGAAAAAGTCATTCCGAACCTTTACTCCAAAGTCATTTACTTCAGTCATTATATGTTCATCATTGTCCTGTCACGCAAATACAAAATGTATACCCAATACTAGTGACACATACCATTCAAACGATAGCAAAGCCTTTTATTAAAATTCATTAGCTTGCTATCCCTTTCAAATTTCATGGTAAACATATTTTTTTTTTGTTTAAATTTTGCGCATAACGATTCATGTCACGATACGACTACACGTAGATATAGTAAATATTTTATTTCAGTCACCTATTCATACCTGAAACCACAGTCAAACTGGCAATTATATAAGAAACCTTACTCGACGGGCATGTATTATATAAACGTGGCACAACTTTTTTACTCTTTTCTTTTTCATTTACTGACCTCATTGGGATTCCCTAATCAATACTGTTTCGTATAGCATCGATTTGTCTTAATTTTTCACAGGATACGAGTCCCATATGGTAGAATTTGACAAAAGAATGTCACTTTCAGTCCTTAATAGCCACTAGCTCCCTATACGTACTAGGAACATAGGAATTCAAAAGGAAAGTTAAACGCAGTCAGCTGCAATACGACCGTGTAGAACGTGTGAAAGAAAAACAAAAAAAAAAAAGCATTCATATTGCATCCACTCGAAATCGAGAATTCTGACGTATCAACGTATCTATTTAGAGAGAACCTGACGTAATTTATCGAAACTCCAGAGAACAAAACGAAACTATGGTACGGTACACTTTGTTTTTTTGTTTTTAAACTTTCGCGTTCCCAATTGGCGATTTTTCGTTGTTACATTGAACTGAGTGAGATTTTTAAAAGTACCATGTTAAACTATGAAAAATAGAGAAAAGCAGTATTTATCTGTATCGGTGAGACGCGCATTGGCTATACGAATGGTTCGGGTGAATATTCTACATTGAACTAGCGATTTGGTCGAGAGTCGTTCGACGGCTGAGTTTTTATGGCAAACTAGTGGAAAAGTGGGTTTTCCGGGAGAGAATAGGGTTGAAATACGTTTCGGCCGCGCCTATAATCCGGATTATTATCAAGGTTGTTTCGAGTAACGCATACGATCGATAACGCTTAATAGAAACCATGAAAATTTTCGTCGTAACTTCTCTATCTGCCTACATAGGGCGACCGTGGTGCTTATTAATAAAATTAAAGATTAATTAATAAAATAAAGTTAAAAGATTACGCAGTAACCCAAATTGTAATTACGTATTTTTCTTTTTTATCAACTTCATGTTGATTCCGTTAAAATGACCCTCTAATTGCCCTTTGTCGTTGTAGTTCATTTCGGACACCCCAAATGAACCGGCGGATTATGCGTATATGCAGAGATTTACCTAGAGATATCCAGCTAGATTGGTGGTAGAAAATCGTACTTGCTGATTGTACCTACATACCTAGTAGGTATGTGTGTGTATATATATATATGATAGAGAATCAGAAGGTAAAGTTAATGGATGCTACATCGATGATATCAGTCCTCGGTGTTCACTGATAGATAGTATGAAACACGAGGAGCTATGAATTATAAAAGCGACCATTCCCTGTGGAAGATAAAGGTCATCAAGGGTGGAGTAAAGGGGTGAGGCCGAGGTTTACAGTGAAATATAGTCAGGTTAGTTCGTTTGAATGTCTGGAAAAATGTGTGGATTTAAACATTTGTGTTTTCTTCTAATGAAATTAAATTCGGTTTGTAATGGAGAAAACGGGCGATTGATAATAAATTGGATTATTTTGAAAATGCCGCGAAATGACGTTATGGGACATTTATCTAACAGTGACTATGGCTGCGTGGAATTTTGTTTTTCGTGAAAATAACGTTAAAGCTAGGTTGAACTCATAAATATGCGATTTACCACACAGTCGAACATTTAACGGAATCAGCGTGGACGTTATCGGAAATTTCAAAATTATTATGAATGGAATTGTCAAATGTTTTCAATATGTCCCTCTTATTTCCTTTTTCTTTTATGTTGTTTTTTTATATGGTGGTATCTCGGCCGATGAAAAAGGAAAATATAAATCCAATTTTTCACGAAACGACAAGCACCTTAATATTTTGCTTTGAGGGGTTGAGGGCTAAAATCGTACATACCTCGATCTAACTTCTGGGTAAGAGTGCAAGAGGAAAGTTGATCCTCGAAGTATTGGACTTCTGTCAAGATGAAAAAACAAAAATTCCACGAGTTTCTATAAAAGTACATAAGGTACTTTTTTATGTATGGATTGCATAAAAGACAAGTGCACATTAAACTTAATATTACGAGATCTCCCATCGATAACGCGGTTCGCCATGAGAGAATCGCGAAAAGAAAAAAAAAACTAATTCATTTCACACGCGGACGTAAAGCCGCGTTTTCATAGCCGTCGAGATTCGGTTAGATAAACAAAACGTAAATCAGCGACGGGATTCGCGACGTCAAACTTTCGTCGCGCATTTTCATGAAAGCGAATAGAGTATCGTCGCTGCATTTTTCGTTTCCATCGACGCGGATCGCATGAAAAATCCATATAATTCCGTATCGTTTCATAGAAATAATCGCGCGCACGCGGCAAGAGAAAGAGTTTTATATTGTGGTAAAATCCATCGGCAGAATTTCTCCTCTCTCCCCTCGGAGTCCCTTTTCATCCCTTGTTTCTTTTTCACATTTTTTTTGCTTCCGCGTTCTTCCACCCTCCTCGCCACACGACTACGAAGGAAGAACCCGACGAAAGAAAAATGACCTTATCTCCGGAAAACGTGTTAGAAACGTTTCGCGAAAAATTAGAAAGGGTCGCGCGAGAGGGTTTGTAGAGCCATAGAAGTGGTCGAGGGAGAGTGGGTGAAAAATAAAGGGTAGTAGTAGTAGTAGTAATAATAGTATTGGGTATACGTACTATTAAACCTTATACATAGGTAATACGTTACACAATGCAAAAGCAGATACGGCACAAAGTATTATTACAGGACTTGAAAAAGTATCACACGATATATTTAACTCCGACGAGTAAACGTGTCGCATGCGATTTCGCGAGTACGTCGAACGAGATGCATATTTGCATTTAAAATCGAAAACGCAGCGGCACATCTGTCAAACGATGCATATTGAAATCACACGATCTACAACCAACCCCCGTGTTCACTACCCTTGGCGCATACCTATTTACACCGATATCCCTCTACACTCGGTGCCATACGATTCCAAGGGTGTGTCGCTCACGCGAGCTACCCTGGCTGGCAAAAATAATCGAAATCGTACCGGATCAAATGTAGCGTGTATATTTTATGGAGAGACTGTTTGTGCAGAGATGATGAGAATTACAGCCTTCAGAAAAGGATCGCGATAACTAGTTATATTTTAAAGCACCTTACCTTGCACCATTGTATTAAGTGTGATGTAATATCTACCATTCAAGTACTTTCGTGATAAGTACACTTAAAGCTATGTACGTGTGTGTATATATATATATATATAGTTGTACTCACCTTGTGATCAGCTGGTGAACTCTTGGCCACTGACCTCTTGACCTCAGAATTCTTGCTGTTCCAAGAAGGGATGCTCTATGCGATGGTGATACTTCCATACCCTTTAGATAGTGTTGAAGGGATGGAAGCCATTTACCTGAAACACCAAAAATACTCAGTGCATTATGGGATTTTCGAACTATCCTCGAATCCATAGGGGATAACTGCACTCTATAGTCATTTTTCCTAAGTCACTTACCATTTCCATAAAGCCACGAGGCGTACTCCGCAAGGTGATCCGGACTTCGGGGTTGAAGGCGAACTACGTGTCTCAATAAAGCTCCTGTTGCCGATCCTGTCGCCAGCCTGGCCAGGACCAAATAAGCAGGCGTATACGCAGGATCTAAGGACACGCACTTCTGAAGCATCTTGATGCATTCCTCGGTGCGGTTTGTTTTTCTGAAAGTTTACGAATAATTGTTTTACTTCAATTTAATTAATTAAGTTTTTAATTGAAAACAAGAAAAATTTGTTTGCTTCTAGGACGAAACTTACGTATCTGAAAACTTTACTGCACGGCTCTAGCGTGTTGACTGTATAAATGATATCGAAACGATTTTTAACGCCGTTCAAGAGGAATTAATAGCTTTTCGCGATGTAACAATATAAAAATACAAGGAATCCGATTACTCGGAAGTGACGCAACTGTTTGGCCGTTATCGCTCACGAACGGTGCTAGACTTTTACGAGCTGCTTCGATTTCACGTGTCGCATCCACGGGCTGAAGATACATGTATATATGGGACATTCACAAGTCTCCACAGAGACCTTAATTTTATTAGTAATCAATAAAGATGCTATTTACGAAGAAAATGCATTTACGGTTTTCAAGCGTCGTAGTAAGCTGTACCTAAAATTTAAAGATGGCGATTTTCAATCGATCAAAGTCCCATTACCCTCGATCTTTAAAAAATTGGAAAGAATTAAAAAAAATAAATCTGTCCTGAATCTCAATGATTTTCAAAAATACCGGGCTCTCATGAAAGTTCAAAGTGACCTGCTACATGCCGTGCAATGGCAAGGCTCTAGGGGCGTTAATTAAACTTTAATTTCGACCGCGCCGTCGAAATTACCAGCACGCAAGATTTACCGTCGAAAATATACGAGAGCACCGTTTCGGTCAATAAAACCTTGATAAAACGTTTCGCGCTATCTGCAACTTTATTCGTAACCAAGTGCCTCGACAATGGCGCAGTGATGTAGAGCAAGGTAACGCGTATTCCCGTTCTATGTACACAGACCCAAGGCCCCTCTCTCTCGTACTACACTGTATCACCACTGTACAATACTATACTACTATCCGTTTAATGAGAAATTCCGCATCAAGTGGAATTTCATTCTCTCAGCGACACCCACCCAACGTTTCTTCGCGATTTGTATTTCGCAAATTAAAATCGCATCGCTATACACTCGGCTAATTTTAAACTCGATTACAATACCATTTGCACTAATTACCAGCTGCAGTAAGTCATACCTGTACAACTGGCCCAGATTGTAATGCGCGTTTACGTGACCAGGTTGCGCATGGATCGCAGCCAGAAAGTGTTTCTCGGCTTGGTCACCGACGGTCAAAGTCCCTAGGTTGTTATGGGCGCTTGCGTAGGATGGCCAAAGCCTGAAAGTTAAAAGAAAGTAAAAAAAAACACTTTTTTTTTCACATAAATATTCAGATAATTAACCCCGTAACACTGTACTTGCTGAATTATGAAATTAACAAATTACAGTACACAGTCTCGACTAAAATGCTTACGTATACTGAATTTTTTCGTCTGGTAAAAAAAAAAAAGAAGAAGTAGGGTAAGTAAATAATTGGTGATTAAAAAAGTTGCCTAATGCGTATCCCATTTGGCAAAACTCTATTACCGCGACTGTTTAACACGAGTCTTAGCGTGTATTTTGATATTCCTGAATACGGCAAGTTCCTAATGTTGCTAGGGTGTGGACTATCGCATAATGATATTCATTCGGCGTGACAATTTTTCAACGCTATACGAAGCCTTAATGAATTAAAACCAAACGGGACTTAATACACGCGAAGCAATGTTATTTACATATAGCATATGTCATAAAAATATAACGATTGCTACCGTAGAAAAGTATCAACGATTTCAATTAAACCGAAATTTCATTGAGTCAAGAAGATTTCGAGAACAGCCTCTTATCGAAGTCATCAATGATAAAGTAGGACAATGAAATTAATTCGCAAAATTCCGAAAAAATACGTCGTTAATACAACGTAAATTTCACTTTATCATCCATCACTGCGTTATCAACGTTAAAGGATTAAATTACTCAGCACCAATAGGAACGACCGTACGGATTATTAAATCACCACGAAAACAGTAGCGATTGATACCGGCTTGCACGCTCCGTTAAATAGCTAATGTCATTAAGCGGAACATCCGCATGCGGAAGGGGTTTCGCGTAAATTCTTCGAGGATTGCTGGCTACAGTATTTCGATTAAGTCCTAGGTAGAAACTAGAATATCAATGTATATACTGTATATACATTGCTCGTATACAGTGCAGTATTTGTAGTCAAGATACAGTAGCGTATATCCAAAGACGGATAAGAATTCATAGAACAGGCAGGTGTACGCAGGAAGGTATGTAGACACGTAACAAGGTAGGTAACAGTGCTTGTCAGAAACTCTTCAGGAAGGCACTTAAGTCTAACTAATTATTGCCTGCAAGTTAATTGCGTTAAGGTAGGTAATGATATTTGCGGATAGCAATTGCATCATAGTGTCACCTAACCCATATACATATACATTGGGTTATGAGTGGTAGATCATTTTTCATTACTCCAAATGCACTTTACGTGTGCTAATCAATGATTCACTTCTTTCGTGTTATTCGATGCCAATTTAATATATTCAAAGCTTTCGTCGTAGTTGGTCGTCTCGTGTATTGTCTGTGCTGTGGCGCACTGCATTCCCTCTTATTGTTTTGCAAGAAGCGTCGAATGATAAAGCGTTGCTACGTAGTGCGAAATTGAATTCGTACTCGTTTAGTTTAGACAGTGCCGAAGGAACTTGTATTGTCTGAATGGAGTCGAGTATAGGTGACTGTCGTTCCGCTATATTCCTGTTATCAACAATGTGGTTTTACTTCTGTAACAAAATCGCAAGGCGCATCCGCTGGTGGAGTCTTTATTGCGTATGAATATAGCGGGCAAACAATTACTCGGTCGAGGAGAGAATGCAGAGAGAGAGAGAGA
>JARPRG010000231.1:28687-46202 GCA_031001745.1 Hartigia nigra
GAATTAAAGAGATGGACGAGCTAGAAATCAGCCAAGCGTTAAATCAGCCTTGCTTAAAGTGTACCTTAATGAGATCAATTAGACAGGAACACGTCGCGGTGGAGGGAACTCCTGAAGGAGTTCCTGGGCGATCTGCGTAGCCTAACCAGAAGGGGTAGGTTAAATCAGGAGGAGAGCGAAGGAGGACCTGAAGTGGTTCCCTAATTACCAGACCGTGACAAAGCGACCACAAGAATTCAACCGGTTCAACCGACTCAACTTGGCTGAATGCAACATGACTCAAACTTGACTCGGGTCAACTTGACCCAGTCCGGACCCAGCTTCCCATATCTGTACAAAAGGCATATTCATATTCGTTAATCTAAATTTCAGTTAATCGTCAAACTTTTCTTATGCAAAAACTTTGCACAAGCTTTAATTTATACACGGCATTAATTAATCGATCAGAGCCAATTTCACGGTACAAGAAAGATGTTTATATCGCAAAATTTCTCGAGAATTTACGCCAGACGTAATAGTCGACCTGCTCTACTTGTCTATCGTTCGGCCTGAAACTTTCTTCTTTCCTTGATTCGCCTCGTTCTCTGCTGGCACGGTCGACCATCTTCAGGACCGTGGGATAACTCGAAATGAAGTTAAAAGTAAATCAATCAACTGTAGTTTTCAAACTTATTTAAAGTTGGTACCGGCTGCAAGAGGCACAAGAGACGTTGCAGTTTTAAAAGGCCCGCGGACTTCGCCTGGTCAGAATCCACTGCAACGTGGTTTACGTCCCGCTCCTAATGCTCGAGAATGCCCTCCGGGACTCTACTGGGACTTCACGTACCTCTTCCTATACGTATAATCCATATAGTGCCCCATCCCCAAAAACTGTTAGCCGAGATTCTCGAGTTTCCTGAAACTTCATCTCCGCTCTATTTATACGAGACAACCATCGGTTCTAGTATCTCGAACTTTGACTTCTCTAGAAAACCAACTCAAAGTTACTATATAGTTGCGAAACCATCTGACAGTTTTGGTCCAGCACAGCTGCGACCAGCTGTACGAGAACGGGCGAAAAAATGACGGCATTACGTTTCCACGGAGAAAGTATATAACGGGGGGGGAAAAAAAATAAGAATAAAGAAAAAGTGAAAAATCATATGAAAATAGAACGTCTCAATGGAGAATTTCAAAAAGAGTCTCTTCTAATACGATCCTCATGTGTATTTACGAAAATTGAAAAAAAAAAAAAGTGCTTGACTTCGAAATGGAGTCAGAAGTTTCTCGATATTTACACGTCAGGCGTGCCAACACGTAAACTACCCAACGGGGTTCCATGTACTGGGGGTGTCCTCTTTATTGGATAATAAATAACCTGTTTCATTTATAAGAAGATTAAGTCTAGAGGGAGATGATGCTACCCTGGGTCTATCCCTTCTTAACCACCTTCGTCCTGTATACAGATTACTTATGAAATATACCATCTTACAAAAAAGTCCCAAAGACACGAATGAATTCGCGTAAAATCGTATCTAAGAATTATTTGTCCAAGTTCTTGAGAATTTTATTTCTTTTTTTTTTAATGTAATCTCTGACAGCCATTGAAAAATTTGAGAAAAATTTTCGAATAGCGTTTGCAATGTTCTCATGGTACAAGGAACGAAGAAAAACGCATGCAATGGCGGTTTAGCCATAAAACCCGCCATCATGCTCGACTATAGCTCTTGCGGGATAGCCAAGCCGTAATTTTCGGTACGCCAAGTTTATGGCAGTCGGTGGCTTATAGGGACGTTAAATTAAGGGAGAGGACTAGCGCAGGATGTCAGTCGTCGGGTGCAATCCGAAGTCGAGTCAGTCGAGTTTCCTCTGGCGAAGCGTTTCGAATAAATATCATTGTTTCCGCTTTCCACGTTGACGAGACGTGCAAGACGACAAAGGAGCAATTGTCGTCGCGACGGAAGCGTCGCCGGATTAATTACACGTCGAACATCGACACCGATGAATTTAATAGAACAGAACCGATCCTCGATACCGATGAGACTATGACGTTCAGAGTCACTTTAAATACAAAAAAAAATTGGTCAATAATGCTATATCAAAATTTTGAAGAAAAAAAAATCAATTTAAATAATTATCGATCACCGTCGTTATAGAATAGAAGTTATTAATAGAATATATCTTTTTTTTTTAACGTATCTGATTATACTGTAATTGCATCTGTTATCTGCCAGTATTAATGGCTGCCAAGTTTTCGGTCTCTCCTGTGCAGCGCTTGTATCATTAAGCGTAGCCAATACAATCCCATAGAATTTTTACGAGAGATCAGCGTATTTCCGTGGAGTTTCTTGCGCTTGATTTACTACGCGATACCAGATCCCATATACAATCAGGAGTTTTATGCCCGTACGGGTATAATGGCGGGTGCGACGTAAGCCATAAAATTCCAATCAAACGATGCATTATCGTAAATATAATATTGTATGTGGCGTACGTAAATTTTGATGGGTTACTGACGTTATTACGAGAAAAAAAAAAAGAAAAAGAAAATGGCCAATACGATAATCCAGTGACAATACCACGAAACTCAACTCTCAACGTACATTGAGTATAGGGATAAACTGTCTCTTACGTCTGGTCACTGTTGTCAACTTTGAAGGGGAACAGTTAACACGACAATAGGATAAAGTCGGATAAACGGCGAAGATGAAAACAAATAAAACACAAAATTTATGTCGAACAATCTAAGTCTACAGTTACGGGCATTGAGTTTCTAGTAAGGCAGAGAGAATCGAACCAATTTGTAAAAGTGCACTCGAGAAATATCTTCGATTCGATTCACGTAAAGGACGCGACTGTGCTACAGGTAATTTCAGACGAAAAATCATTTTTCTCCTTCAGCGTACACGACGACCGTAGGAAGCTACGGTAAATGAATTACTATTGTTTTTCTTGGATATTCAATCATAAACGAAGCTACATGTGTTACGCGATACGTACGTAAAATAACGATACAGATAAATAAGTAAAGAGTCTAAGTACTTTTGGAATGAAACATACCTTGCGGTAAGCCAGTGTACTTGGCTATAGCTTGAGACGTGAAACCTTTCGGGAAATCGCGATGCAATTGAAAGTACTCGAAGTGCACGTTGACTTTCATTGAGTGGAGATTACGAAAGCCGAAGGAGAAGTAAGAGAAGTTGGGAGAAAGAAAGAAAGAAAGAAAAAAAAAAAAGATCTAGCCTCTGTACTATGTACGTGTAGGAAATACAAGCGATGCTATTCCGGCACCTAACCAGTGCTAGATACTTATTGGCGAGAGTGAATCGAGAAAAAATGTCAAAGAATCAAGAAGCGCGGATAAGGCGCGAGAGAGAGAGAGAGAGACAGAAGAATTTTACCTTTCAAAGGAAGCAATCTTGTAATACAGTGTAACGGAAATTCGAACGAGCGAAATCAAGAGGCTGTACAATTGAACAGACGTGATAAGATAGTTGCGACTATTGGAATGGCGAATTGCAAGAACAAGAAAAAGAAAGAAAAACAAGGCAAGAGTCGATTGCGAGGGACTCTATTGACTGTAGCAAAAAAAAAAAAAATCGATTTAATTAAATCTAACCAGGGGCAAAAGCGTTCTGACGCCTCGAATGGATGCCGATGGAAGGGAAAAAAAATTCACATCGGCACTCCTCGTAAAAAACGATATAATGGAAAGCAAAAATGAACGGAACAAAAATTTAAAAAACGAAAAAAACGGAATGATTCGAAAAGCGAAACAAGCGAAGGAAATTGCCAGTTAGCCAAAGGTTCAATTTTTCAGAACCAATTGCCGCGCGCGGAAGCCAGACGTACCCGGCCTAGGAAACGAGATCTACGAGTAAGCCCAACTGAACGGGGCCGGACGAGAGAACGAATGAGTTGTAGCAATGGATGAAACGCAATTTTCATTCAGTACATGCAGGCGCCTCTGGTTACCGTCACGACTGGCAGTGCTGCGAGTGTTGGACGATGCATCTGCGACAGCAGCTGCAGTTGCAACCATTTTTTTTATCTATCTACTTCCTATCCTGAAGCCAAACCCAACCCTTGTGCACGCTGACGGTACCCTCCCTACTCCTACTGGCAACTCCCTTCTCTATGCACTTCCATATGGGTGTATATATATATACCCCCTTTACCCCTTCACTTCCACTTTACCGACGTGTTTGCCAGACTGATTGCATTTTCACAGACAAATATTGCGATTTTATGACAAAACTGATTGCCAGAGGTAACGCATCTGCGTCTCCGACTCTCGCCATTTTTCTCTCTTTACGCGTATCCGCCTCACGTATGTAGGCACCTTTTTTTTTTTATGTGCCTATTTGCTATGCACAATGCCTGTCGTATAGCGCGCGTGCCATTGTCAGTCGTTATAATTGCACCCGTGTTAATTACGTGCTAGACTAGAGAGTAAGTGCACTCTTGTTCAAATTTCAGGAAAAGTCATACTCGCCCGTGCCAACAACCTACTTTTCACTATCAGACTGCAGTGTAAGACGAAATTCAATGGAAGAAAAATTTTTGCAGAAAAAAGAAAAAAACAATTTTTATTCTGCATTCTGCATGCACACTTGACTTTAGCCCTACCCCGTTTAACTTTGCCCATAAAAGCCAAAAGGTTAAACCTATCAATGGTTTCATGGACTAAGGCTTATTCGAGGGTCAAAAGGTATCAGGGAAAACAATACTGCCATTCCAAGAGGGATTTGAGAAACCACGTGAAAATAACGCACAATGAATTCTAGTAATGCCCCAGGGATTAAGGGTGGGTGGTTACCACTTCATATTAAAAAAAAAAAAAAAAACCAAGTGGCACAACAAACGTCGAGCTCAATACTCGCCAGGTATTTCTCTTGAACCAGCCCTTCTCACCCACCCCATACCACCACCTCGAGGGGGTTAATTAATGCAGTTTTGTTAGTACACCCCGGCCTATTCAGATTGTCTGACGAAAGTGCGCTAGATTACCAAGTGTGCTACCCCTAGCCACCCTGCTTTACTGGGGGGGGCATACAAAAGCAGCACCTCACCACTCTACTGCCATTTGGAAAAGAAGGGTGGCTTTGCCCCAAGCTTTCCTGCCACTGCTGGAGTCGACCGCGAACTAGAGTGGTCCGCGCCGAGAGTCTATCCAAAATAATTAACTCGCAGTAATGCCGCGTACCTGTCTGCTACCACGTCTGTGCACAATGGAAAAGGAGAATAAAGTGGTGAATGCTCAGCCAATAGAAGTCGAAGGAGAACGATAGTGTCGCTTGCTAGGATTTTCATAGCAGCGACAATTGCCACGTCGGTACAGTTTCGAGTGACCGTTATGAAAGCTTAATGACATCATGAATGTACGACGGTGCTGAAGTTACGTATTGGGTTGTTTGTGCGTTTTTTGAAACAAAAAAAAAAAAAAACTTTTTACAAAAGATAGCACAAACAACGTAGGTACGTAGGACACAGTTTCGAATAGTAAGCTTACAAACTCTATACGATTACTAAGGGTAGTGCGAAGGCTAAGGATTTCAAAACTGCATGACGAATGCGTAGAGCAGATTCGCGCATGCATGTGTATGCCATATGACGTGATAGCGGCTAGCATAAGGGTGAGTGCGGTTGAAAAACCCCTCCTTACGATACTTGAATTATTTAATTGGATCCTAGCTCTTTAATTCATCCTCCAACGAGCCCCTGTATGTCTAACTAACGAGAGAATAAATTCAACCCCCTTGCGATGCACATTATGCAGGTATAATGGCCGCAATTCATCCCGACTCGTTCAACTACTCTTGTGCCTTTGAGTCTCGCTTTCAATTCGCGTTGCGAGCTCTGGCGATCAAAGTTGGATTAAATCATTACGTCGTGAATAAAGTCATTGACGAGACGTCCCGAGAACGTCGACGAAAAAGTCTTAGTGACTTACCAAGTAATATATTTTTTTTGTTTGTTTTTTTTTTTTCAAGGATCCAGAACAATGAAAATAAAAGTGACGTAGCGCTCGACGATACCAAAGCGACAGGGAGTAGCTTTTCTGGTTCAATATCAGGGCGTATGCGTTTTTGAGCGAAAAATTGAAAACGATTCTTTATACATTACGCGACTTCAAAGAGTCACAAATAATTATTCCACTTTGCACAATCGCTTTGGCAATCGCCCACGAACGGTTTCTGCCAGAGTTTCCACGAGGAGTGTTTCTCCATATTCTGATAGAAAGTGGAGGGATGTACTTTCGTTCTTGATAAATTTAAAAACCAACATCAATAGTCAATATAAGCTAGTATAAATAGAACGGAGCAACTTCCTCCTGAAAATAAAGAGATACGTAACGTGAGCGCCGTTACGTTAAAAATACATGCACGAAGTAGTCTCGTAGAAAAAGAAGAAAGTACAATTTTCAAAGCCACTTACCAAAGTGCAAGTTGGTAATGCAATATGGCGCGATTGGGTTGCGAGGTGTCCCTGAGGACGTTGGCGAAGTTGTAATGCATCTTAGCGTTGTGTGGCAGAGACCGCAGACCAGCTCTGAAACAAGAAGATCACGGAAGATCAGACAAGACCTGGTTGGACCTCGAGGCAAGTATAACCCACCACCTCATCATCCCATATCACCCATAACTATGTTTTGGACTTCAGGAGTCCATCTTACATTATCATCCCTAAATATATCTGTGACAATAACAATCCTTCGGCACTTAAAGCGCAAACTTTTTATTACTGTCATCCATTAAAACAAAATAAAATAATAATATCTACAATCTTCATTGCCTGCCGTACACAAAAAATGCAAGAAACGTCGATTGATCCTGAGATCATTTTTATGGAGAAAAACAAGATAAAACAAAGAAATAATCCTTTCAAGAAGACCTGAGCAAAGTTTCCCGCGACGTCCAATCCCGATTTCGGAGAACGGTCCGACAGCATCCAAACACCAGTAGGGAGACAACTCCTGCAGTGATGAGACTTCTACGTCGTGGTACAGCAGTCCAGGTCACCTGAGCCCCGTACACGACCAGCAACGTCCAGCCAATGCTATAAAGAGAGTAGAGGTCACTTTTCTTTTCTTTTCTTTCCTTTTCAGTGTGCACCGTGAAAACCCAAAGGATCGTAAAATGGTCATTTAAAATGCAGAAGAATAAGAGCATTAAGGAGGATATGGATGTAGCCTCTGGTATTCATCAGCAATAAAAATCCCCCCTCGCTGAAATAAAACTATGTATATACCTAGGGAGTTCACAATCCTCCAATAGTACTTACTAGCACACTCCTGTTAACTTATAGATCCAATTATTTAAGATTGTCAACAGCATCTTTCTCCGCCTTCATCCTCGAGAACGAAGGGAAACACTACTGCGACCATGTCGTAAAGCCAATCGCTCATGTCTGTCTCTATGACTATGGCTGACAGTGTCTAGGGGAATAAAAATGGCGGCCTACCTGGGTATATACAGGACACGCTCTGCCACCACGAAACCAACTGTAATGAAGAGATTCGAGGCTGGTAAGAACGGCAGGACCAGGAACATCCAACCGAGCACGAGGGGCGGATGCCTCTGTTGCTGTAACAAAAAAAAACTTCAAGTTAGGTCTCGTAAATGAAAAGTAGTAGAAAGAGAGAAAGGGGAAGGGGAAGAGGGGTAGAGAGAGAGAAAAAAAAAAGGTGAAACAGTAGGACGATTTTCGTTTATGACGTGGTTTCCTGAGGCAGCCATATACTGCAGGCGCAATTCTTATTAATCGATTGTTCTAGCAACGAGATTTCAGGAATATCGAGATAAGATCTCATTATCGAAATAATGTATTACCACTCCATTAAATGATTTGTTCGAAAGTCTGATAATACCGTTATTACGTAAAAACCATATTATCAGGATCAGCATTATCGAAAGACCGATAAAAATTGATCGGATAGAGGTACTTTCATCAATTTTTATTATTTACTTTATTTTTGTTTATTTTACCTCATTATCCACTAGCGCCATCGATTCACTCTTACCAAGGATTATTTCAATTGGCCGTAAATGAGATTCGGAATGATCGATAATCAAAGTAATGAAGAAATACAAAAATGGACTTGATATTAGGTAGTATTGATTTCATTAGATTTGTAATTAAAGAGTGTTAGGTAATATCGTGTATAAAGAAAGTTAAAATGTTCATCCAATGGATCTCCCGTGCATTAATACGTATACACGACAGTGATTAATACGTCTGCATTGATTCTGCTAGAAATTCCAAATTTCTCCACGGCTCATGTCGATTGAAGTCGCCGAATTGGCTCGAGGATTGCTCGCGCTATTTGTAATTAGAATTCCATGCCAGCCAAGTACGCTTTTGCGCGTCTGAATTGTGGCCGTTTATCATGGCTAACGCGAATGCCCGTATTACTATTGCATGTACGGTGTTTAGTGTTTTGATGCTGTAGCACGCACGGACATGTAGGACTGATAGTACGGGTTGGTAACATTGCTACGTTGTTACTAGGTTGGCATGAGCTCTCGGCCGTAGGGCATAGCGTGAAACAGATATGTTTCGGGTCAGTAGTTCGGGTTCAGTCCGTGCATTGTATTTTAATGTTCCAGCAGATACTAGAGGACAAACATGAAAATGATTGCTTGGATATTTGCATATTTTAATCGAAAACGCGACTCGCGCCCAGGAACACGATACAGGAGGATTTTCGAGTTATTTTAATTTTCACATTTTTCACCCTTAGGATTTCCGATAGAGAAACTGTTATTATTTTTTTTTCTCACACTCGCGACAGTCATTCGGCATTGTTTTTTTTTTTTAATTAGGATAATTCACACGTCAACGATCTAAGAGACGGCTGGGAATCTTAGCCGACTAGACAGACGGCTTGTTGTGCTTTCGTAATCCCATAGGGAATTATGGATCTAGGGAATGTGTATGTACGTATGTGAATAAGTGCTTAGGTATCTGGATACATTACAGAAAGGATATACACTTGTTTACTCGAATCATCCCTTAGACTATTTCTATAATGAGATCACTGAGAACGCGTAACCTTGGAACGTCTCTGGCGAGACATCACTGGGACGTTATGTAATACGATGAATCTTTTAAGCTGCAGAACTGATCTAGATTCTGGTATATAGCTATCGTCAAAATCATCGTCTGGTATGACGAGATGAAATTCGGGCTAATTACGTCAAACCATATGACGTCGAGAATGCGTCTGTTTGATCGTAACAAATAAGTAATATGATATACTAACAAGGTAATTGAGAAGATAATTTAATAAGAATAAAAAGAAAAAAATTCTGGCGATATATTTTTTGGTACTATATTTACTGATGGAGTCCCATTAATTAATTAACTGATTAATAGGATATTTCGATAAGGTATCGTAACTCGCTAAAGAATAAAATTTTGATTAAATTTTTATAAAGTACCGGGAATAATCTTATCGAAGTTTATGGGTAACAGGTATCCCATTCCGAGTAAAAGGGATCAGGCCTATAAATCACCCCGTGTATATTCTATCACGTAACACTTAGATACCTATAATTTCACGGAGAAAGCCTTTCACCCATAGAAAGCTTAGACTCAATCAACAGTGTCGCACTCGGTAAACACATGCAGCGGATTTGTCATATGAACGTAAATGGGATATTAAAGCCACGTATCCATGTATACGTAGTTCCATAAATAATATTCCTATGGAAAATCTAGAGTACGTCATATAAGCACGTATGTATATTTACATCCCTAATAACGTGTCCTTAGCCTACCACTTGGATATCTCGAATCTATATAACGTAACGATAACACACGGGATTAGGATATACATACCATAGACCCAAGATTAGATCACCTGAAACAGTTTACTGGAAAGTCCTTAGGAACGATATGGGACTACAATAAGAATCATACCTATGGTCTACGTTAGGACGTACTATGGTTTGCATCATTACCCCATTGGCTTTGGCAATATCGTTAAGCGGTTCCTGTTATTTTATGAGTTATACCTAAGAGAACACCATATCTATAACATAAGCTATTATCAGTCGGTAGATTTACTGCCTCCATAGACCACTAGTTTAAGATTGAATTGTTGGTCAATCCGGACACGTATATCCTATTCCATTAAAGTACGGCTGAACTATTTTTATTGTGTAGTATAACCTTTTACGTGATTCATCCCTCATATGGTTTTTCCACGTATACGTGTCAAGATAAATGGGATACCTGAAAGAGATTCTAGTCAAGTATCTACGTGAGTAGCTTTTATACATGGTACATAGAGCGAATAGAAAAAGTTTTGAAAATTATCAAGGGATTCTTATTCCTTTTATAAACCGACTAATGAATACTTGACCGTACTCCCTTATAGCCGGGGCGGATTAGAAAGTCCGTAGGGGATATTCGTGGAGAAAGTTTAGACAGTTTCAGGAAAAAGTGGATGTCGTACGAAAGTTCTTAACTCGGTAAGAATCGCCATCGGACAAAAAAAAGGGAAGAAGAGGCAGGTAATAGTACAGGGGTTTTGATACCTATGTAAGGTACTTGGATGCTGCTTGAAAAAGAGTACATAGAGCAGTAAAGCGTAAAGGGTCGTTATATTGAAGTATCGAGCATAAGTAGTCAGATAGTGAGGAGATGAAAGGGAGGGTGGGTATTTCATACAAAACAATGACGTCCCCTGAACTTTAAATCGGCTAAAGTTTAACGCTGATTTGTTTAAGGGTGACTTTATGAATATACCATGCAATCGTCATTTGGATACCTGATCGAACTAGTGTCTAGATGGGGATGAAAGGTTATCAATGAAAATTTTGTCAAAATCAAACTAACCTCGAAATCCGTGAATGCCTTGTAGGTGAGAACGAGACAACCGCCGAAGAAGAGGCAAGTCGCCAGATTTCTTGTATCCGCCAGTGAAGCCACCAAGGGTACGGATCCCATCTGCCAATCATGAGACAGGGTTGCTGGGCACAGTAGTAACCAGCAATTTAGAGCAGCCAGGTAGCAAAAGGTCAGCAACCTGTAACAGAAGATACATTGATCTCAGTATGGAATTGTTAATAAAATTTGCATGAAATAATGAATAAATAAAATCCAAGAAGGGTGTCAACCCTTAGGAAGAAAAAAGCTTGGGTTATATTCTTACCTTTAGAAAATAAAGAGCATATGTATATACGTATGTATACATATGAGAGCGCGATGGAAAGATTGTCAAGTATCATAATAATCCTAGTAGCAGCTAGCTATATGTATAGGAGTCAGATTGAAGTGGTTTAAGGGTGAAGAGTGAAGCGTCTGGTGCTGACGCGATGCTTTCATTTTCTCACTATCAGCATCTCTCGATATATAATCTCAACTAGGTATAAGGCAGCATCCTGAAATTCTAGCGTCATCTTGAGCGTCGACACTCGAGATAAAAGAGAACCGGCTTACTTGGCGAGTCTATTGTTTTGTAGTAGTAGACAGCCAGTGGTAGCTGATGGTTGGTGGTCGGACAGTGTGCTAGCAGTTCTACGGATAGTGGATAGAGGGCAGCAAACGCGCAGACAAATAGTCATTGCGCGGCTAGACAAAGATTTTGCAGTGAAGATTCATGCGTTACAACAGCTGATTTTGGGAACAACAACTGCAACTCTGAAGGTGGATGACGTCACAATTGTTTCCAGAGTTCTTGGCGTCTTCTATTACAAATTTAATAAAGCAACACTTTATGTAATGGATCTCTATCTTTTGCGTCATAGTTTACGTCAGCTTGATAACAGTCAGGCAGCCACCGTTCTTATTATATTCAAGCAGGTTTAATTCGTATCATTAATACGAAACGACAAGTCGTCCAGAAATTACGTTACGTTACATTGAGATGCAGCCCTTAAGTACAGACTGTGCCCATCCAGTGTTTTACGAGTTGACATCAAAATGGCCGTCGCATTGCGCAATCCGTTACCAGCACGGTTAATTGATATCAGAAAATAGTGATTTACGAGACGCAACGTTTAAGCGTCGTGAAAGTTTTCAACTGGTCACGTGAAAAAGCGGATTTAACGGCAAATGGAAATTATCTTACTCGCGTCTTTTTGTACTATTTACAACCCTTTACCGGTATCAATATATCTTGTTTACGATAGCCATTACTATACGCATGGCGTTACGGAGTATCGCGTCGTATACATTTTTTTTGCAAAGGCCCCCCAGACATCCAATGGTGGCCAAATCAAATAAAAAATAAAAAATTCTCCGAACATAGTTCGTATTTTATTCAACGTATAATGGCCAATACGTGACACCGGAAACAAAACAAGAAAGCAGAACCAAGTGCTTCAACGAAATTCACGTTGTAGCGTACGTACTTCTCTTACCAAGCAAACAAAAGCCTTTAATATATAATACGGGACTTCTACGTGGAAATTCGTACGTTGAAAAAGGCAAACGTCAGCGAAACCGAGTGCCACTCCAAGAACAAGGGTACACTCCGTAAACAAAAGCCAACGCGCATGGAATTACGTCAAGATTAATCGGTTCATGATTCAGATAACAATGTTTATTTTTAGTATCAATAAACAAATGATTAGACTAAAATCATCCCAGACGACCGAACAACCATCAGCTACATGTACTTCGCGTGAGTTTAATTTTGACATTTTTTAAACAGCTACAACCCCCCATTCCCCCTCAGCCTACTTTACTCAATCAAACTGTCCTACCATAAAGGATTGGCAAAATTCAGATACGTTAACTCTAATCTAATCCAGCATCCATTTTCGAACGGTGGACCATAGGTACGAATTACGGTGTACGATACTTGGTTACAGGCACGGTGTATGACTTATAGGTTATCTTGAAAATATACTTACAATATATCCATTTATCTTTCTTCCACCATAACCTATGATCGATCCACTCTAATCGTCCTTACAATTCAAACTCTGGCTTCGTAATCTGTGATAAGCTGCGCGTTAGATACTCGCGTGAGTCAGAGTCGTAGGCACTACGTAGCAGGTGCCATGACTCTCATAGGACGATGCTTGAGGTTAATTGGATTGCGTGCACGCAACAATCAGTACATTCCTACGTAGCTTATTGCAATAGGGGAGAGATGATAAGTGAAGAACGGTTTCTACCTCTTAATATAATAAATTCATCAAATCAGAACGTCTTCGTGTAATACCAAGATGATCGCGCCATTTAATATCTTGGCAGCAGGCATCGAATCAAAATGAATAATATAACAAAATTTTTAATTTATATTGAGTACGCTAAGAGGAGGGTCAAGAGGATCAATATGACATTTTTTTTTATATCGATTCAATCCGATCCTCATAAATTGACATCAGTGGGTTGACGTTCTTCGATACGTTTAAAATCTAGAAACGCGCCTTTCCGTGGAATCGATGATAAAGAGATCGAACTGCCGTGACGTCCGTTAGGTTCTCATAGGGATCGTTGTTGTCCATTGCTATTGACCAATAACGAAGTGAACGTTAGCCAGGTGACCGATGAAAACGCGCCATTAATTAATACACAGGAGAACAATCAAGCGCGAAGCTCGTTTCTATGTGAATCATCGTCAGCTATTATTTCGAAGGCAATTTTTTCGCACTCTCGCTCTCTCGACAAACTTCACCCTTGTTTCTTATCGCCAACTTGAGAATTCGCATAGCGACATCACTACCTTCGGGACGCGTATTTGTTTTCTCTGTCTTTCTTCTTTTTCTTCTTTGCTTACGACTATCCTCTTCTTCCCGATACATCCTGGAGGACTTACCAGGACACGCGGGCTGGACACCGGCCGTTGCTCCAGGGGGAAGTGTTATGAGGTAAGGCTAGATATGGAATACGAAATAGGAAACCGAAGTGGTGGCAGTTGCAGTTGCACCAGAGAGAAGGAGAGATTGTAACTGCATTGCGGCACACTCGACTTCCCGCCAAGCGAGGATGACCTCAGAGGTTTTCTCTGTCTGGTATAAGGGGGCGGAGGAGGGAGGGGGGGGGGGCGGAGTAGGTCTCACCCAAAGGGGTTATCACCGACACACCCGACCAGCCACCTTCTCCTACTTGGGTAACACGGAGTGCCGATACGCGGCTATCAGTCCTTTGAATTACCTATGACCTTTTGCACGACTATCGAGAGCCAGCTATCCCGAAGGAAGAGGATTTTGGAAGGAGTTTTAAGATAGAGGAAGGATGGAAAGTCTTAGAGGGTGAGCCCCGTCGTCTCTAACAGGAAGGACTTCGGCCAGCAGGCACATCAACCATATCTTCCTTTTACACGAGAAGGGACATATCCTTCTCAACTTTATCCACCTATATATATATATATAAGATACCGTATCACACTTTGCATACGGTACTGCCCTGGCAATTTGCTCCAGTACCAGACCATCCTGAGGCTTTGCGTTATTAGCACTAGGTATGCCATTCTGTAGAACGACTCGTGAGCAGCGACACGTGCGACATATGGAGATACATGAAAACGTCACTACATTCCGCATGAGTATTGCGCAACAGGTTAGTCGAAAATCGTAGCCTAACGTCCAATTCGCTCGTAGACTTAATGCAAAACGAAGAGGAATGACGAGGGCAGGGGAGAAGTAGTGAGATGGTACAAGGCTACGTAACCCCATTCTATTTTCCATATATACAAATGGGTGTATCTATTTAACATGTTTTTTTTTTTTTCTTTGATATACAAGGGATGACGATTCCCTTATCCGACGACGGTGAGACGTTTCTTCAATACATCTAAGGGGATGCTTTTCGACAGTCGCACGGTTGTGGGTATACCACGAGTATTTGACGTAGGGGATGATAATACATAGGTATACGTAGATACAAGGGATGAAAAGGTAGCGTAATGACGGGGTGGCGGAGAGTAAAGGGATGGGGGTGGGAGAGAGAAAATGGATTACTAGACCGACTATATCGTATCTCGCGGCGTCTTTCTTTCCTTCTTCCATCCCTTATCTCTAAAGGGTGTTTCGTAAATAGGTAATGTTCGTGAGTATAAAAAGGTCGTCCCGGGTAGCATGCGAACGATGTAAATGGAAGAGTTACATGTAAATGGGGGATATGACGTCACACCCATTCCCTCGCCACCTTAATGGGACGTTAACGCGTTCGGCGATTCCTTCGCGGCAGGATAATTTCCGTAGGATTCATTACCGTCTCTTTTGTCCGTTCCGCTCGTTATCCACCGCACAGGCTGGATGCGGACGTTCCTGAACGTTTGTCCATTTCCTACGGGATCATCCCTTATAGCTTCAGATATGGGAGGAGATTGTAGGGGCAGCTGTCGTACGAGTTATGGACATTTGCGCCAGTACACTACGGGGGCTACCGGTAGTACATAAGCTGCTGTTGCCATTAGCGTCGGCCATTACGTAATCAACCTGATATTTCTGAAATATGAACAGGTCCATGACCTAGTGGAACTACTTTCAATGGCGCGAGAGCGATTCTTTTTATAGACGCGCAATTTTTCTCGTCTCGGTCTTACTTCTATTTTCTTTTGCGTGATTAACGACGTCGAACGGTAACGCGTCACTTCCGCTTTTCAATCGTGTCGACTAACCAGCCCACGGGGGTTTTCCGTTCCCACGTGTATCGGACCGTGAACATCAGGCAGTCCCCGTTGCAGTAACCAAAAGCAGCCAACGCGAAATGACCTTTTGAATGGGAATGGGATTTCGCTTGATAATATCTCGTGCGAAATCATCCCCTACGAAATTCTATATTTCATCCCCCGTCTTATTGTACCCTAACATAATATCCACCACACTGAATAAACAGCTCTCGTGTAGCTGTCTTACGTCAAGGGTGATATCACGTACTCCCGTTCATCCGTTTCTTCCGCCACAATTTCCAACTGACTGAACAACCGAATTCCATGAATTTTACCAACCCCTTCAACGCCATCAACCCTCACCCCTGTCACTCTTCGATTTAAGCTCCCAGTAATTTCGTCCAGAAATGACACGACTCCAGGGACGGTACCCTGAGTATTCGAACAAGGGTGGAAAAGTAGCGTCGGACATTTGTCAATCAGTATGCAATCTGACAGGTTTTCTACCCAATCCCCCTTCGACCTCTCTCCATTCCCCCTTGACCTTAAATCACAAGCGAGTATTCTCTATCAGGGAATTAACGAAGCCAGGCTAACAGATGCGACGTACCTCGCTCATAAATTCCTTAAGATCCAACATATTTACCTAATATGATGCAGACAACAAAAATGTCCATACAAGCGCGCGAATAAGATAGATGGTTAAGTCCACTCGTTCTTTTTATATAGGGATAATACCGATCAAACTATTCTGCTCTTCCGGCCAAGAACGAGACATGCTCTAAGATAACAGGTTCTTCTGGGTCAGTTGACTTTACGTTCTTTCGCAAGAGCGTTACTATCTCAAAAAGACAAAATCGAACGCACCTGTTCGATCTCGTAAGACGGGACCGTTACTTCTCAGGAGGAAGATTAAGATTAAGACAAACGCTTAAAGTATACGCAAAGTATACTCGGAATTTCATTTTTCCGATGAAATAATACAGAATCGAATTTATTGCGCCCAGTTCTCTGACGTGACTGATGCGCTTGCGGGCTCCAGTGGCCTGTTTCGTATCGAACCATTAAAGGGAACGTATCCCGGTGTACGAAGACTACCGGAACCATCGGTAGCCATGACCCGTTCACATTTTCTTTCGCCGGACTCCGTACCATCCGCTTTAAAGAAACTGATACCAACATAGAGAAGTTTCATTGTACAAGTGCGTCCTAGCCACAATGAACCGGACACTGATATTCAGCCAATTGTTTCATCAAACTGCGTCCATTCGGCGAGCGACTGGAATTTCTATCGTCAGAAATACGTGCATCCGGAGACCGCAAGTACTTCCTGTAACAGACCCCAACATCGACCCACCATCTTGCGGTAGTGTTCCGAGGAATTAAAATACACGGTGTTTCATTTATAGTCACCACCCTTCCCCCATCCGCCCCTTCGCCCCCAGTCGCCGTTCCTGACGACCCTCGTCAACGTCTCTCAGCGTGCGCATTTCCTTTCACGGTTATTATGACGTCTTGCGTCGACGGGATACGTCGAGTAAGCCAGCTGACAATTTCAGTAACTTAAAGAACAAAAATTCTCCAACTGGTTATGGACCCAACCGGAAGATCAATTCCCATTGGATAAATGCGTTTGGCGAGTGACTAACGCCGAGCATCGAAGAGGGTTAAAAAATATAAATCAACCCCAAGGGGGATAAGGCGATTCTTGGAATCTGAATATCTTCTTCAGTTTCAAGTTACTCTCCCCCCTCCCTCCCTTCCTCTCCCCACGGGGTGATATAACTCTGACCCTGCAAGTAAAAGTAGACAGTCGCTTTCACCGACAGTCCCTCCGGTATAATATTTCAAGTGTAATTGATACGTCTCCGAAGGCGTCTTCCTCGTCGTCGAGTTTTTCGCGTTAGAGTATAAGGACGACGTCGTCGTAGGATACAAAGGTGACTGTCCTGTCCGCCTCTG
>JARPRG010000231.1:54277-67198 GCA_031001745.1 Hartigia nigra
GTTCGCGTAATACATTATATATCTCAACAGTCGCTGTTACATGCATACCCACACAAAAGCCTAAGTGGATATCGAACCAGCGAGACAAAGACCGAAACAGATGAAGCCGAAACGCGAAGGGCGACGTAATCATAAATTTCAGCAAGGAACGTAAATATACGTTTCCAACGAAATTATACATCTCATAAAGTATTCTGAGATCCTTTTTTACATATGTATATATGCAGGTATAACCGCGATAGCAGAGATACATATTTCGTATAATATTTTGACGTATTCCTCTCGAACGGATTATACCGACCTACAGATAGACGTACCACATCGCCAGACAAAGAAAAACGAAAAAAAAAAAAAAAAAAAAAAACCCCGATAGGAATGGACGCCCTAGAGCACGTTATACCAATACTACAAGATATGCTAAAATCATCGAACCAGATACTGACTCCTCGTCTTATTATTTCTATATATCCTTTCAGCAAAATCGCGAGACTCTTGTACACGGCATACGGAAGGATCTATCGAGTTCTCATGGATCCCGAAAAAGGACGAGAGAAATTTGAGATTTTAGATTTCTATGCGTTACGGGATGAATCTGTATCTTTTGGATCTCTGGAAGGATGAGAATAGCCGGATGTGAGTGTCTGTCAGGAAGTAATATGTATCACTATATATTTCTATGTACCTAGTCGAGCTCAGCAGTATGCGCTTTGCGCTCCTAAAGGCACGTATCGCACTGCGAGCATTCGAGGGTGACGAAAGGATCTGCAAAACGTGGGATTGCATACCCAGGTGTATATATATATACACCTGGTGTATATATATATATAACCTTCATACTCGTCTACTATACGACTGGTGGTACGAAGTTATGCTTTACTGTCTGTCATTCCATTTCCTTACTACCAATATGGAAGTACCGAGGTCGACCTGATCTTCGAAGAATCAAAGTACAAAAAATCGAAGGGAGAACTGCTGGTTTAATCCTGTGTGGATGAAACCATAAATACATTTTTGTAAGCCGCACAAAATTCTGGTCTAAAAAAAGAGAAGAAAGGAAATCGAATGAAAAACAAAAAACAGTCTGCTGCAGGTGCCATCTCGTAGAGGAGAATCCAAGTATAAAGTCAAACGAAACATTTAAACTCGGTAAAACACTTTCATGGATTCATCAGTAGCAATTAAAAAAAAAAAAAAGGTCTTCCGCTCGCGCACTTCCTGTTATTGAAAATACAGCTCGCTTTCTTTTCTGGCCTCCACGTTTTTCGATCCCTCTGTCACCCTAAATTCACCACCGGCTGATTCTCCCTTGTGCCTTGGTAGCTGGATTGGATCTATATATACACGTTCTACAACCTCCTGTACTTGTATACCCACCCTCGTCTTTACTGCTAACCGAATAAAATAATATTTGCTGAGTGAAACTGCGTTACAAACCACCTTCTATCTGAGCCTTGATCGATCGTTGTTCTACCAGGCATTAAGAGACTGACAAACGACCCTTTTTTTGTTTTTTCGTTTTCGTCTTTTGCGTCGGCTTTTAGATTCCTGACGCTCATCGCGATACAGAGAAAGAAAGGAAATCACATTGTTTTCACACTCACCGAACGTGGAGACAGGGATGAAAAGCGGCTGGATTATCCTGGGGTGAGAATTTGGGTAAGGCTCCGTGAAGAAGGGCTAACCTGACCACGAGTAGAACACCGAGCTGTAAAAAAAAGACACGTATATTATATACATTTAGAAAATGTTCACTAATAGTTTACGTATTTTGTTATTTAATTCACAGTTTTAGGTAATCTTTTCGAAAATATTTTTTTTCTTTTTACTTTCAAACGAACATTTCATATCGCTCCCCGAGAGCTTACTGGTGCGAAAAGAGCTTTAGGAAAAGGACGTTTTCTCGAACGTAATATCTGCTTTTGGATTATCGGCTGCGCGATTCCATCTCTGTAGGATTTGTGTTTGGAATTTCGAGAAAATTGATCGGATAAAATTCTACGGCTAAGCGTTTACCAGCACAACCTACTCCGTGGGTTGAAGTACCAGGACCCTACCGTAGGTTTCCACCTTCATCAATAGTAATAAGACCATAGGAAAGATTCGAGATACTGATTTTTCCTTCAGTTTTCTGGATTGCGAATGAATATACAGGGTGTCCTATCTAAGGAGTTGAATCCGATTGTGGCTTCGTTCGAGCGAGGTCCCCATCTATACCGCGGTATTATTCGGTAATCTTATAATTCAATGAGGGTACGACTTTAGTCAATTTTCCCGACATCTTAGGCAAATAAAAATCTTCCGAAGAATGAGAAAGGACAAACGTGACATCGCTCGTGCGAAATTACAACGTTATTCATAATTATTTATATATACAGGACACCCCGTATATAATACATGATAAAGGTAAGAGGTATCCAGAGAGCGATATCGGTAAAAAGGTCATCCTTCGCCTTCCCCCTCCGCCGCGAAAATCACAAAAAAACATTCCAAATTTCGCAATATCACTTGTCGTCACTCTTGCCCAATTTTTCATGATACGGTAAGCATGTTGTTATACGCACCTAACGAAAGGACGCTTGGGACCGTCATCCCAAGCGTTGTCCTGCTACCACTCGACTTCCCAGGACTTTCATGTATTATAAGCGTGAGTAATACATTTTTTGAAAAAAAAAAAAAACACTAAAGGACATATTAGGTACCGGGATCCCTGAAGAGCGTCGTGTGCTGTATGAATGAAAAACACGACAAGGACCAGTCTTGCAGAAGGTACAAAGCTCTAACGAAGCGAGAGATCATGGCAATTTGCGAAAAGATCCTGACGAAAGTTCACGGGAAAAAGTCAAAGGTAGAATTCAAGGAAAAGTGAAAGGACATAACCTTGCGTACATTCGAGAAACCCTAGTACATGGGTTATTTCGCATGATAAGAAATTTATGAAAAAAATAAATTAGGCAAAGTTATTCAAAAGATCAGCCTGGAGCGAATTTGCAAATTCGAGTCTGACACAAATGCGTATGCATACTGAAAGAAAGGTAATGAAAGATAGATGAAGGATTACGCGTATAGCACAGTCCCACTCACCGTGCGCTTTTGTCGGGACACGTGGGTGGACTCAGGATAAGAGGGGGTGAACTACCCCTAATACATATCCCAATCAGGAAAAGTATCTCGGCACTCGATGAAAATCGATTTCCGTCACGTTCTCGGAAACATTCGTCGTCATATTTTCGTCACGTTCCCACGACCACGACCTGGTTAACTCAATAGCCAGGGACGTAGCTGAACTACCCCTACAAGAACTTATCATCCCCTTCTACGAACACCGAAGACATTCAGACTGTGACAGTAGGCGGATTGTGTGTATTAAAGCGAAAAACAATATCTGTCAATCTGAGTTATTTCTACGAGGATATAGAAGGAGGTTAAGAAATGTGTAAGAGCCAGCAGCAGGACTGCATTAACAGAGAGGGGGTTGAAAATTTGTTATGTAACCGTGATAAATGTTATAAAAAAAAAAAGAAGAAGAAGAAGAAGGAGACGTTATAATCCAGAAAATGAGTTGTATATTAGAGCATAATTTTTGCTCGTTGAGTTTCTACGTGGTTATATTATGTCCAAACCACCCCTCTGTGATATATACTGGTTATGTAAGGAGGTTTAAAAATTCTTCTCTACAGTATAAAGAGACTTGGGGAAGGTTATCAGACTTTAGAAAGTGGCCGGATGAGATTATTACATAAGGATAGAATAAGGGAGGACGAAGAAGAAAGTAAAAAAAAAAAAAAAAGAGGTGGATAGAAGGAGAGGGTAAAGTAGGACGAGTTAGGGGATTCGCGTTAGGGAAGATTGCCCTAATCGTCGCCCTTCTAAACAAAGTCCACCCTCTGGAGTAAAAGATCAATCGGCTGAGGATCCTTCTATACTTCCTCTGTATCTTATTAGCTCTCTCTCTCTCTCTCTCTATCGAGCCACCCTTATCCCAGCATCCCTCCAACAGGACCATCGTACCGTAAGGAAAGTTTCATGCAAGATTTAGGGTCGCGCAACTCACGGGGTTAAGGATAATCTTACAGGAGCAAAAAAAAATCCGAACGAGATGACCTCGGCCAGGTTTAAAACTAAATTTTATAGCAGGTATGAAGGGGTAGGTTAGGTTAGGTTGTTAGGGTGGTATGTCAAATAAACCAACTTCCCCTCCCTCCACACCCTTACCCGCTTCCTTCGACCCCCCAAACCGGACTTTATAGCGAACATCCCCAAGACGCTCCTGCAATGGTTCCTTAGGCGTATCCAAAGCCGGAGGGTTGGTTACATAAGGGTTTGGGACTAGGTGACTAGGGGGTGCAAAAAGATCCCGGCATGTAGATGGCTACGTGAGGGTAGGTCGAGCATGTACGCCTTCCTCGTTTCGCGCATAAATTAGCATAACTTCCCAACACGACGCTTATATCATGCCTACTCGTATACGTTGCACGACGTCGGGACCACCCGGGACGCTAGAGCGTATTAATAATTTCTTGTCGAGACCGGCATTTTTACCTCAAACTAATAATTTTCTTAATATTTGGAAAAAAAAAAAAAAAGAAATCCTACTCTACGAACCCTCGTGATAATAGTCAAGGGACGATTTATCATGATTTATGGCTGCACGTCCAAATTTATTTTCCATAATAAAACCATGGAGATGTCTTCTTAATTCGTTCCCAAGAGACGACTTTACTCGACCGCCGAAAGAAAATTCCTATGGGAAAGCTTAAAAAAAATGTTTAAATTCCACCCCAAACACCTCAACGGCACTCTTTACGGATGAAAATGATTGATTCGAATTTGACGAATAAGCGTCATAATAAAACCTTAATAGAAATATCTATTAATGATATATACAGGGTGTTTGAAATTAGATGACTATTTCATACCTATCACCCTTTTCTTACATGTGTGGGGATGCAAAAAAGATCGAACCCTATATAGTACGCGCACACACACAGACACACGTTACAACCACGCAAAACAGTACTACGTACGTAAACACATGCTGTCTTATTCCACGTTTCTATTGATATACGTTCACCCGTTATACATTATTTTCCACGGCATCCTATAGATAAACAGTTCTCTATGCAGATTCGTATTGAAGTACGGGAACGTAGGCGTCGCGACGGCGACGTCGGTCGCAAATAGATCTCACGTGTTCTTTCCGAATGGCGCAAGTGTACAGAGACAACGAGTCCCTGCAGTAGAATAACAACAAAAGCTACGAGTGCATCGCAGCCGAGACTCTGAAAATCCTATAGGGCTTCGGTGCATCGACACTTGCATATATGACCAAGTTGCTGTGTATCAACTGCAGTATAAAATATAGATATACATTATGTATTAAAGGATTCTGACACATCATCCGTGCAGCTACCGAAGCCCATTAGCTCATACGTATATAATGCACATATGCACTGAATGCACATGCACCTATATCGAGTGTGGTATTCATGTTGCACAAATTCCTTCAGATGCATCCTTATCGCTACTGGCATAACTATTCTCGCTCATTTGCTCGCTCTTCTCGCGGCTCAATGATTTTGCGTGAATCGAACGCGCGTAAAGTGCACACGCGATGCTTTTTCATGTTGCACTCTGATAGCAAAATGTATATGCATTTTATTGCACCTGGCACGTATAGCGCTATACGATAATCGACTGACGTATTACTCCGTAACGTAGATGCAATTGCGATAATGGAGATCGATATTCGTGATACGAGTAGCGATATGCAGATGGTAGCCGATAAGAACCGGCAGCTGTTATCAGTGACGGGAAAAATATTTACCGAGACTAGAAGTGCTGCGGCGCGACGTGAAAAGTGTCTGGATTCGTCATTCCAACGAGCTTCGAAGATGGATCTGTAAGAAGAAAAGGATATTAATGTGATGTGGGTAAAAAGATAAATATATATGTATAAGATACATATATATATATATATACAGGGTTATTTAGTAGAAACGCACCATCTGAACATGGTTCTACCATAGAAATCAAATGGACTGGCTAACTTCAGGTGGTGCGTTTCTACTGAATAACCCTGTATGTATATACAGCGTTATTCAGAGCTATTCTGCCAGTTGAAGATGCTTCTACCATTGGAATTGATAGAGATGAAATGAGTGCGCCAACTTCAGTCTGCATAATACCCCTGAATAACACTATGTATTTGAGAAATGCTTTCGTCACGGAGGATAAAGATCAAGTATATACGTCAGGGGTGAGAAAAATGAGTAAAAAAAAAAATAAATAAAATTGAATTAAGGGCAAGGACGGTTAAGCAAAATATTCAAAATCTCACGATACGTGGGCGATACGGAAAGAGCGGCCAAACATGCGATAGGGAAGTTACGGCGATTTGCACGTGAGGGGTGATTTTTTTTTGTATGTTCCTTTAGAAAACCGCGAAATCACCCGATCACGGTAGCCACGTGAAAAAAAAAAAAAAAAAAAAAAAATCGCCACGACTCGAAATCGCGTCTGCTCTTTATTTTTTGTCTTCATTTGACGTTCGAATAAAACAGCGTACGTTACCGAGAAACCAGTGACGTCACTTCTGTGACAAAAGTTCTCAGGAGGGACTCTTCGTGCCGCACGAAGGATTTATTTAGCACCGCCTATTAATATCCCACCGCAATCCGCCATTTTACATCCTTCGTCAAAGCGACGTTTTCTTTATTTACACTTTTTCGTCTCTGTTCTTTTTTTGTTATTTTCGTTGCACTCCGCACTGAGAAAAACCTTGGCAATTTTTTGCTCACTACCGCATACAGGGGCATCCCCCTCTGGGAAGGAGGGTCCGTCGGTTGTTGGAATTTGACAAAAAATTTCCTACACAATGAGCGCGTGTGCCTATTTATTTTTTAGACAGATAAATACCCATTTGTTACAGCCACCCTGTATATTGCAAATTCCACTATGGATTGTCTGTCTACCTTGTTTATTCCGTATATAGAAAGTAAGCCTAAAATATTTTTAATACATTTATACTCTCTAGTACGATCCACTTACAGGCTGTATACATATATATCCTTAAAGGACTCACCTCTTGATCGAATGCCAGGATCTGCACAAATCGTAAAGTAGATTCAACAGTAAAACCGTCACTCCAGTTTCCTTGGCCAACATCGACAATGCGCCCAGACAGACGCTACTCCAAACGTACGCTGCTTGCTGCCTGAAACAACAAAAGCAACAGTTATATCGATCAAATAATTATCAAGGAACACGAAGAATGTGCTTAATTCCCAAGATTCCCATAAAGATTTCTCAAAAGTAATATACAAAATTTTCATTCCGTCTAAATAAAGCAGAACACTCAAGTTTCATCGGTCGGATTGAAAAGACGCGTGTGCAGTTGATATAGTCTGTAATTGGTAGCAGTTAATAAATATGCTATCGTACTATAGTAAAAGTACGTATCGCATTGAGCGACCATAAACGCCAGTGACTAAGTGCCATTGTGATCTATGTATACGCATCTGATTAATGTAATGGCCATGCGATATTATACTGTCATTTTTTTTATTATTGATCTTATCGATACAATATTTCAAAGTTCTTGACGTACCATGTCTTTTTCTTTACGAAAATGGAGGCTTTTGTATATCGGACGAAATTCTATTACTTGTATGTAAACAAATCATTTATGCTATCAATGATATATATTATACGTCTTTTATTGGCCAGGGTGTTTTCTACTTATATTTATGAGAGCTGCATTTAATCACGCGATCGGTAAAAGACGTCGGTGACGTCGCGAGAGGCACAGGTCGTCGTTTGATCTTCGGAGGCAATGAAGCTCGAGCTTTTCACGAGTGACAGGTGCGGCGAATTAATCAAGTAGAGAATAATGTGAAAACGCTGACAAAGGCGGGAAACGTGAAGAAACAAGAAAACGAACAATCTAAATAACAACAGACCCGCCGGCGATTAATACTCATTGTTTTGAAAATCCAATTTCTTTTTCTACGTCCATTATTCGTTTTTACTAAGCTACCGTTTCTTCGTTAGCTTATCTTTTATCTTTTATTAAGGAAGCAATCCACCCTTCCCCATCTCCAGGGAGCGCCAAGGGATGAAACCACTGTAGTCCTGCTTGTTCAGTATCTCTTTCAAGTGACCGTATTACGACGATCATGACCGTCGCGACGCCATTCACACTAATTGCAAGCTAGACAGCGCCATTTAAAATGGCATAAAAGCGTCGACGACGAGATCAAGCTCAAGCGAGAAAAGGTCGACGACGCTTCAAATCGATTTCTCGGAAGCCATGCTTAACGCGCCCGACAGGGAACACTTCAGGTTCAGCTCCACTTCTGGATAGCTAGGTTTCTACCTAGTTACCTACTTATTCACCCTCCAATAAAATCAGAAGTCTGAAACAACCTGTATAACTTCGTAAACTACCCCACGTGTTCGTTAACCCCATTTCAAAGAATGAAAGGAGGTGCTCCCGCTATCCCAACCCTTTCCACGTCGACCCACTCCCGGGTCAAGGATCGGATGATGAGTCATTATTAAAAAAGTTACTGCCGCTTTGACATTAGTTTGACAGCTTCCGCCACTCGTTCAAGAAATTGTGAAACGAACGGGTTAAGGGATGATTTTTCGCGACTGAGCTTTTACACGTATCCCTGCAGTCCCTCTTCTTTACCCCATGTTACGCAATCACTATAACTAACCTTTAAGAAATAGTACAGAGGCCGGTTAACCCAATATTCGTGTTGACAAATTTCACGTGATACTTCGGATGAAATAAAGGTTCGCGCTTGAGGTTGCTCGACGAAACAAATCATTAATTTGGATTAGGTCGTGAGATAGGTATGTATGTCGCAGGCCCTTATCATTCCTGCCGGCCATTTCGAGGATTCTTATACATTCGACAAGTAACCGACGTATAAATGGTACGAAAGGAAAAACATTGTTGAATAATGAAACAGCTGTTTTTATCAATTACTGAAACCAGGACATTAAAATCCAATTAAACTGGATTCTACGTTATTGATCTGTTTTTTTTTTGTTTTCGAAAATTCAATCCAAAATTTCTTTAACGCGATTACCGTAATCTTCAATTAAATATAGAATCCTCGAGTTAACTTAAACTTAAAATTTTCTTCTATTCTCCAAGATAAACCGGGATACCAACGTTACTACAGGTACGATCGATTAAGACTGATCACAAAGAAAGTAAATCTACGTTACAGAGGCACGTTGATACGTATGGGAAATAATATAATTTTACCTGCAGTCTAAAAGACTAGAAACGTAAACTGACAAAGTTTCCGCTAATAGTGAAATCTTTCGGGGAATAAGCGAGTAAACGGGTAAAGTGTAAATGTGCAATTTCCCCAAGTGACATTCTCTGTCGTATCGACGATTGGATGGATAAAGTATAACAGAGTTGCGAAACGTTTGGTACTTCTTATACCGTGGAGATTAAGGCATCGGAAATAAGATTAATTGAAAAGTTACGCTTACGATATCGCGAGGCGAAACACCGTTGAGGGAGTTTTCATATTCTTGCGCGAAAGAAAAGCCTCGAGGAAACTCGCAATAAAATTTCGTCGACTGGAACCAGTTTCAATGGGGGGTGAGTCGTAAGGGTTGGTAATGGTAACAAGAGGGATGACTTTTATTCTTACTCAAAGATCATGTCTTCCGTCCCTCTTCGCTAATACCTACCTCTGTCAGTTGCCCTACCCCACAACCCCCACGTCCTATTCCAGCCACCTTTTCCCCCGCCAAGAAGGTATAAATGAAAGTAAAGTAATATGAAGTTTGTTCTGGCAAGGGTGGAAAATAAATAGGGAAATATTACCCAGGATCCCCTTCGTCCTCGTCCGAGCCTCATAAATCGAAGACGCTTTTTCACGGTTAACCCCGTGAGGCAGCGCCGAGACGCTAATGCCTTAACCTTCTTAGATTAATTTTCATGAATACATTGTATAGAGCTGACGGGATCGACCGTGATGTCACCACGACGTAAGCGAAGTCATCGCCGCGACGACACTTCTTTAAGACGGTAATCAGAAAAGTTCGTAATTAAGGTATACCGAGGAGAGATCGAAATAAGGACGAAAGCCTGTAAGGAGCTACGCACTTGATGATATCTAATTAAAATTTATCATTAGTCCTTAATGGACAAAGGATTAAAAAGACGGGTACGGTCGGTGTTGTATTCGGAGTAGTAGGACGGTGGAGGGAAAGAAGGGGGGGCGGGGACTGAACCAGTTAAGAAAGGTCTTGAGAAATAAGTTCATGATTATGGGGGTAGCGCGAAAGAAGGGGTTGAAAGATACGAGAAATTCTTCGCAAGAGGATATATATATATATATACATACACACAGTAAGCAGGGTTCAAAGGAGACTAGGGGTAATCAATTTCCCAGAGTTCGAAGACAAGGAGCTTACCTCTATTTTACCAGGGAACGACCACCCCTCCGCCACCTAACCCCTATTTTAGAGCCGGGACTCTACCGATTACCAATCCTCACTGTTCCAGCATCTACTCGACCTGGAGTTTAACCACAGTCACAATCCCTATATATAATAGCCCAATGACAACTTGTACCAATCCCCTATTCCGTAGAGTATTCGACAGCAGTGGATTCTAGTATCACTGTAAAAGTTTCTTTTTATCTTTTATTAAGATCTTTCTATGGACCGTCATCACCCAACCCCCTTCTTCCCTATTGCATAATCCAATGTACGGTATAAATCATCCCCCGTAATATCTACGAGTCTTGTAACCCGGATACGGTATACGTAAATAGCTGATTAAATGGAGGACCTTGAGTTTAGTACGCAGTCCTTATGACACATTAAACCACCTACGATCCTTTAGTTCCTTACAGGGATACTCTTCCATCCCCAGAGGAATTGACGTTAAGCACCGGCATAATTAAGTCCTACGTTTGGCTGAGTCCGTTCTTGACACCTAGCACTTTGTGGCCCGAATTAAATCTTATTACCGAAGGTCGTGAGAGCGTTTCGGGTAAGGAAAGCAAACGTTGACAGTTTTCGATGAAATTATAGGAGGAGAAGTTTCCGAATGATTTCCTCAGAGAGAAGAGCCTTTGCAGCCGTCACTTTACATTGTTATCTAGTAAACAATGAAGGTATGGGTATGTTGTACAAATACAATAACGTTGCCATTGTCCGTGGCTATGCTTTCCAGGATACGTAGAAATTTCAAGAAACGAAATTTAACCAAAGCACGCCCAAGGGTTTGAAGAGATAAAGGAACGTGATTGGTTAAATCCGATTAAAACTTTGAATACGTGAAAAACGTCGTCTTTGACAATTTAACGCGACCGACTAGTCAAAGGTGTAACTAAAGTTATCGAAGTAAATGAAAATATGACTACCCCTTGCGAACGTGCACGGTTACAAGTGTAAGGGTTGAATTTGAAGAATCACAGCGGGAGAACCCTTAAGATAAATTCATGGATCAGTCAGAGACCAAAAGTACTTTGGGATGTAACAGTGGTACAGAATTCGCTTTGCAAAGATGGCGTCGGTTATTATTCATCCTTTAAAGGTGTGACGGCTGACACACTTCTGACTGGTCCCTTCCATTACTCAGGGTGGCACGACTGAATCTATTTTTCTTGACTTCTTCTGCCTCTCTTATACTTCCGTTTACGATCCTTCGCCGTCGACTTATATATACTAACCCTCGGACCCCCCTCAACCGGTAACTTCAGAGCCACCCCTATTTTTCGACTATGCAAATATTTACAATCGAGCAATAAAACGCAACGAGTGACCCGTGAAGATGAAACTCGACGATTCTTTCATTTAATCTGATATACTTTTAATCGAGATCTATTTTCAGACAATAAAGATATTTAACAGCAAAAAGAAAGCATCCCCCAGCACTCAATTGCTTTGGTGTATTGTACAGGAAAGATTATATTAAAAGGAAAAGAAAAATAAATTCAATCGTTTAAAGCCTTATGAGAAAATATTCATCAAAGAAAGAAGATGCTTTAATTTTATTAATATTTCATGAACATCGCGTTTCATTGTTTTCAACATAAGACAAATATACGGACAGTATATCTTTATATGAAAATATTGCTATGATATTGGACAAGGTATGTACAGGGTGGCTGAAGTAGTATGGTGCCAATAATACTAAAACTATATTGTATATATCTATATGGATATAACAGTATATACACGGCCAGTGAGGTTATTGTAAATCAGCTTAACGCGAAGGAAGCGCGGGCTATAATCTGGCCGGTGTATGGTCAGTGAGAATCGATAAGCCAAACTCGACAGTATGGAATGTCCAGAGCCACTCCCTTTCCAGAAGGGAGTTGTGCAAGAGTGAAAGAGAAAAACAAAAGGAGAAATAAAATAACCAAAGAAACGAGAGAGAAGAATTGTTATTCAATATGTATATGAAGAAAGCCATATATACAGGGTGTCCGATTTCCTACTTTTTAGTCGAATGAAAATCTTCCAAATGGTGCAAAATTACGGGCAGCACATTTTACTCATTTTTATTAATTGCATTCCATCAAATGACATAATCGAGGCTCGGTATAACGTAATTGAAAACTGGAAAAATGAAATTTTTACGGCTTACAAAATTTTATAAATTACGTTTCAACGTTCTACAAATTTTCATGTAACGTGGAGATGCTTTGTCGATAACCTCGAGACTTAGAAAAAGTCAGAGAAGAGAGTCAAAAGTATTAAGAGATTTGAGATTCATCTCGTAGCTGCAGAAAGGGTGGCAAGATTTTGCGACAAATACCAAAATTGCAAATTCGAAGTCACTTGGCAACTACGTAATTCGAAAAGGTGACGGGAGAAAAGTGGGTCGTGCGTCGCGACGGAAAGTAGACAGAATACGAGGAAGAAGAAAAAGAA
>JARPRG010000231.1:67298-80645 GCA_031001745.1 Hartigia nigra
AAAAAAAATTACTAAAGCACTCGAAAATATCTGTAAGCAAATTTTTTTTGATAATACTCTCGACTAGATTCGCCGGTATTTTTTTTCCATCGCGAATACTGACTCTCTATTTAAACCAAACGATAATTTACATTGAAAAATGCAGATGGATCGACGCTACTCATATTTTAACCATTAAATTGTGTTAACACGATCGTTTATCAAGACAGGAGTCTGATAACATATTGAGAGCTTCCAATGCACTGACCATACAACTTGTATAATGTATGTAGTATTGTTGTTCAATGAGAACTGAGTAAGGGCCGGGGAGCAGGGGGGTATTTATACTGCTTACGAGAATCCCTCTTATCCGTCATTGTATAATAGGATTAGCGACTTACCCGTGATAAGCCAGGAATGATAATAGGAAAAATATGCAGGCCAAAACATCTGCTCTGCCGACGATTCCCGTAACCTGTAACAGAAGAAGATGGAAGAAAAGATAAAAAGAGAAAATGAGAAAATGACAATAAAATAAAAAAAATATATTTAAAAAATCAAAAGCTCACGTTACCGACTCACCCTGTATATGAGAATGAATCTATAAGATTTTTATCGTGCCAGTAATACGTTTGACCTGCAAGTTCATCCCTTGAATTTATCTCTATTCGGTATACAGATAAGCATAGCCATAATGTCTGGTAAAGCAGCGAGATACAAGGGAGAATGAAGAAACGACAGATTGAAATTGGATTCTATTCGTTGGGGACGAAGTTATCGTTATCTTTTGGCCATCTTGTTGTCTCTTTCTATTATCAGAACGGGTAGCGTTGAGAGAATGATGAATGTATAAAGGTTTGGATAAGGAGGAACCGAATGAGAGAATCCGATTTCTCGAGAAACAAGGTGGCGTACTAGATAAGGACTTGCCGAATTATTGATGCCTTGGTGTCGAGTGAGTGATGACTGAGGTTCTGAGAATCGCCTAACAGTTCTGGACCTGATCCAGACAATTCTAAAGCCAGTTTAAGAGAATGGTCATCTTCGTTTTAGCCGTAATTGAATTGTGGAAAAATCTCAAATTTTTCATATCTTCAAATCTTATCAATTTGAAAGATCGTCCGTAAAATATGAAAGTTTCGTTGGAAAAGCCACGTCATTGCTCTGATTCCTGGTCCAGGTAATCCCGAAGTCAGTCAAGAGAATTCTTCTCCTCGATCGTACCATCGCCATTGAATTCTTTCACAAAGTTTAACCCGGCAATAACATCCCTTAGATTTTCCAAACATTTGTATTTCCCAGCAAAAGAAGAAAAAGTTTGGTAAACCAGAGAATATAGCGAGCCGAGACAGTGAGGTGAAAGAGGGAGTTGAAGTTCGTGCAAAAGTAAGAAAGAGAAGAGGCAAAGGTATTGGTGAGTGTAGGGGTAGAGATAGAAGCACCGTGTATACCTACAAGGGTTGTGTTTCTCTTCCAATGTAGGGTTGTGGTCAAGCGTCCGTACTCCGTCAACGTCAGGGTGGATGCGGGGTCTGAGTTTGGAGTATAAGGATTGCAAGGGTGAAGCCTGGTCCTCGTGTCTACTTAAGATAACAGAGATTGCCGTAGTTTCTTTGATCAATTTTGCACGCGCGTTCGCCAGACGAAATTTATCGGCTCGGATAAAATCCAATTTCTAAAACAGCCGACGACAATTTATTTCCGTAATTGCATTGGGCACAGTGATCCAACTGTTGACAAAACTGAAACGGTGATGGTTGGGCCTGAGGGAATGCCCTAACCGTTCAATACCAATACCATAGGGCGACCTAGTATTATAGTAACTGTCCTTAGGTCTACGCTGGGAATTCAAGTTTATATCGAACGGACACTCTCTACAGGATAAAGGTGAATTCTCACGAGAAACCATTTTCACTGGGATTCGGCGAGCTAAGCACCGAGAAGCCGATAAGTCAGTGCCGGGGAGCATGGCGTAAATTTACGACTTGCAATGTAACGGATAGATTAGAAGGTCGGCCACTCCTGACCACGGGCTTTACCTTCTTTCCGGATGTGAAAGTAGAGCCAGAGAGAGAGAGAGAGAGAGAGAGAGAGGAGGAATGAGTAGAGCAAGCTAGGAATTGGGGAGAGGATCGGTTATATCAATTATTTCTGTGACATGGAGTCAGCAGAGTGGAACCAGAAACACATTTGACAAATTGCCAATTTTATCGATCAAACGGAGAAGGGATCATCGTACTAAAGATTTTTCTACTCCCTATACCTGATGCGAGTGCGACAGGGATGAAGCCATTAGCACTTACGTGCATAAAACAAGGACGAACATACTCTGCTCAATAAATTTTTTATTTCATATGCACCATTAAAACCTAGACTTTCAACGATTACGACTGTACGATGTTTTGAGATAAAAAAAGATGATCGAGTAGACAATTTTTTGTTGTAACTTTACATCATTTCTAATGACGTCTACGTAACGCTTTTTAATTCGATCAAAATTTACTTTCTAAGTATTGGAAGATACCTTCGAAAGTTTCACGAAGTAATGGATACTCTTCTAATTTCTCGTGTTTATTACATTATTATTAGATTCCATGTTAGTCGAACAAATTACTAAGGTTGCTCTTACCAGTTTTCATGATCTTCTATTTCACGTTTCGCTCTTGCACCGATTGTCTTGCATCGATGATGTTAAATACAACGTAACCGAATTAAAAGAATCGCAATAAAGAAAAAACATATGCGATACGTACCGCGTGTTTTAAAGGTTAGCAAAGAACTGTCGAATAGACGGACTCCCGTTGAGAAAGTTGAAAAGTTACTAGATAATATCCCCACTTCGACAACTCTTAACTCAAGCTCCGCTCCCTTCCATCTGTTGATTGACTGATCGTATCGATATCATCATCGATCAGCAATCAGTGATAACTTAAAATTAGATGCGATTATTTGCGTAATATCAACACAGTGGCAAATTGATATAGTAATCGATAATCGGACTAGATCCTTTGATAAAAAGGATAAGGTAAGCTAAGTGCGGGGTGGTGAAGGGGGGTTGTATAAGTACAACGATAACGTAAGAGAAAATATTATCCTTCGTCAAGAGCGCGAAAGAAATAATATGGTACGTTGGTAAAATATTATGAGAAGCTTATCGATCCGAATCGATAAATAACACAGATGACTATCGTACGACGACAGATTGATAAAAATCGATCGAGCAGGCAAAAAAAAAAAAGAAAATATTTTATTTCGATTTTCAGAACGCGAAATTTCAGACAGGAATAAATCACTTATACGATATTCCAGACCTTTCTTTCCCTCAAAGCGTTTGTACAGGGAATTTCAAAGGAGGTTTAGGCCAGCATTATAACGCAGGGTATTGTGGAATCTGGCAGGAGTAAGCACCAGAAGATACCCAGACCACAGTTATAGATATGGTACTACCGCGCTTTCCGGCGTTGTGTTTTTTCTTTTTTTTTTTTCTATTCCATTCTATACGAACAGATAACAATGGCCAAATGGTTAAAGTGCCATTGTCCTCCTGGCAATTGTACGATTGGAATTGCAGGCGGTGATCGTCATAGCCGATTTGCGTTATGGTTTTTGCACGTGGGAATCGGCATCCACTGTCTACCTAAACAGAGCGATACATACCCATATACACAATATTCCAGAGAAATCCAGCAGACTGCGCTCCATCACTATACCAAAACCCCAATACACAAAATGACTAATCCCATGTAACCTCAGCCCACCAAAAGCACCCACAATTCCTATCAAACAAAACGACTGTAAAAAAATCCAATTTCTAATGGATTCTAACCAGGATAAAACAAAGCATACATTCTAACCAACCCCAAAGATAGCTTTGAACCTCTATCCAAGGGATGGTTTTGGGGATGTTACGTTCTTTGGGATCCTGTTTAATTTGGTCGAAAACCACCGAAGGGAGTTTTGCGGGTGGCATCCAGTATATATCGCGAAGTGAAGCGGAAGAAGGAATAGGATCTTGAAGGAAGCTGATGGAGATGCTGGTGGTGAAGGTAGTGAAGGTTGTGGCTGTGCTTTCTTGCACCCCCTTCTCTCACTATGGCAATATAAACCGATACGGGAACGACGTCGTAACCACGAAACGGCCGACTCCGAACTCCAGTTGCCTCTCATTCTCATGGTGAACGAAGCTTTAACCATGTCTAGTTAGAACGTGAACGTAGACACATATCCAGATATACGACTTGCCTTACTTTTATACGCACCGAAGTGTATTCCACGTCAAGTCGCGTATGTCAATGTTTAATATCGCTAAAGGGGGTAAAGCTGCGTTCCTTCGTCAATGTGCTCTATGAGAGTACTTAAGTAGCTGATGTAACTGTCTCGTTAAAAGGATGAATTCCCAAGAGTAAAGTGCGCGCCACTGTTGATGTAGTGCCTTCTGGGTGACTGGCTAGGTGATTGGCTAGATACGTAAAGGATGGGTTAAGGTACATAGGCGGTGCGATGCCTCTATTTCTTCATAATGGAAGTAGCTTTATTAAGCCGGGCGAATGTAGTCTCTTGGGCTGAATGACGTCATAAAATTGATAATGGAATTTGTTTCACTGTGGGGTCTGAACAGGTGTATGTTTAACTTCAAAGTTACGTAGGTGACTGTACGTTATTTAGTATATATATATAGTTTAAGTGTGTTCCTGGTATCGGCTAGCTCTCTCTTGGTTCACCCTCCACTTACCCCCTTTGCTAATGTACCGAGTCCTACTAGAAACCAACGCTCTGTTTACTTCTAATGTTTCGGCAACTATTACTTAACCCTACGATGGAGCTTGGCGAATGGAACTTTCTATCGTGACCTAACTACGTCAAAGTACAGGGTCGTTGGCTGCAGGAACGGATGACCACGAGGCGATTTGGAATTCGATAGGGATTGTTGTATGTTGTACTTATGAATGATCCACGATAAGAATGTAGAGTTGAGATTAGACGACTGGAGAGATTTGCAAGTATTTTGTAAAAGCTCTTCGAAATCTTTTATGACGTGTATGAGAGACGCGAGACCGAAACTATCCTTAAATATTCTGGACGGATTGAAAAAGTCTTGGTTATTCTTGACTTGGCCTTCTTATACGAGAGTTCTACCTATATCACTGGTTGTTCGCTTCTCTCTACTTTTAGTACCCATTTAACCCTTAAACCTTCACAGTGGTGTCATCTTTGCCGAAAGTTTTACTACCCTTTGTTCCTGTCGAAGCGCGGTTCTTATATGCGTAACGATTTTCACCCTCTGCCACCCTCTTGGCTACAACGGCGCTAGTGGGTGCCACTGGGTGCCACGAGGAGTCGTAACTTTTCGAAAGATGGTTCTTCCGTGTTCCTCCATTTTTCGACAGATGCTCTTTCTCAAACTTTCCTTTTTCACTCCTTTCTCTCCTCCGTCTCACGTGTGGCGGATCGCGCGTCGCGACGCCTATCTTGTCGAGGATCGAATGAATAAAAGGCTTCCTCTTACAAATTCAGTCGATTCATCGTGGAATCGTTTGCCGGATTGATAAAGTTTTGAGGGAAAGTAATATTCCTTTGAGATTTCTTTTTTTATCTTCAAACAAATGTCCTTTCACTTTCAATCAAAGAAAAAGCACTTTCTCTTTACCTACATCCAAGGTATGCAGGATCACATAGATATTAAACAACGTATCCTTGAAGGGGCCATTCAGGACTATTTCCTGAACCGTTCGAAGGACTAAATCCTTCGCCTAAATGAAATTTGGCCACGGTACCCTCGAGTTGTAAAAAAGTAATAAAGCGTCGTCAAAATGGAAATGAACTTAGGGTTCGGTGACTGGCTAGAAGGTCTTCTCGATTCTGGTAAGAAGCACCAGAGATGCAGGCAGATAGAAGAGAGCACAAGAGAAAGCGATAACGAAACTGACACAAGTAGAACGAAGAGAACCGTCGGTAAATCCCAGAGAAAATGACGTGCAAAAAGACATCGTCGACATAATCGTTGCTGCGACGGTAAAAAACTTAAATTTTATGTCTCAAGATGGAGGAGCGATATTTTTGCATCTTGTAAACTTTCACCTTTACTAGAGGTGCTAACGGTGCTTTTTTCTACCAGCTCCTCGCCACCCTCTTCCATACACTCATTCTCTCTTTCCTGCACCTTGCACTCACCGACTGATTGAAAGATACCGAAAGCCCCTCTTTGGCCTTTTTTTTTATACCTTTGATACCAGGCGAATTGCACAAGCATAAGAGGAAAAAAAAAGAAGATATTTTAAGAATTTCTTGAGTTTTCTTTAAAGCAAAGGTGAGAGGCGGTCGATCGTCACTCGTTGGTCGTTAATTTGTCTTCTTTCGAAAATAGAAATGGAGTAAGGAAAAAAGAAAAGGAAAAAATAGCCACGCGAATATCCTGTTCGACGGCAATAGAGAATGCAATAATCGAAAAGAAAGAATAGAATCTCGCCGGTAGTTGTTCTCTTGGGCTTACAACAATATCCGTTAATGAAACGTCTAACTCTCGTTAGAGGACCAAAAAAGAACCACGAACGTCCAGTGGAGATCGCCATCAAACATTTCTCTTCTCTTATTTCCCGTCAATTACTAGCCGCAACCACCCTCTGTCCCACTGTCAACCCCTAGCAGACTCCAAACTTCACCAAACAATCCCAATTTACTAGCCGAGTGTCGCATTCTCAAAACTACCCCTTGTGTTTGTCGCTACCATATCAAAGATTACCCGACCAATTAAAAGCCAATTAGAACTCATAAAAGTTCAGTGTGAGTAAGAGCCTTAAGAAAACAACAAACCTTTATCGACAATATATCCAAAATCAAAATGTCCCTATACCGAGGATGATTGGCAAGAATTAAAAGATTCAGGTGGGATTTAGCTCGATCAATGATCAATCTCATTGACCAATGACAATAACCTTTCTTAGAGTTTTTATTTGCTTTTGACTTAGTCGAATTCGAATGAACGCAACTGTGGCAACAGTATATATAATGTATAAGGGCTGATAATAAGCCAACGCTCTCTGTAACAACTCAAACATTTACATACCCGGACGCGATAGCAACTGAGTTATGTTGACTAATGCACTACTTCCACTCTAGAGTCAAGCTAACTGTTACACCGACTGGAACGACCAGTCCACTGGCTATGATGCATTGTGAACGGTAATGCGAGAGTTTGTACTCGTGCCAGTAGTTAACGTCGGGACATAGTCAGCCGGGAACTCGCGATAGCTAATCATACTTGTTAAGGAAACACATGGCATTATTACGCTAAAGAGATTATTATGACGAGAAAGATCGACGTGAAAGCCTTTGATGTGCCTTTTGATCTTCCTAAGCCATCCTTTTTACGTCGTCATTTTTAATGACCGAATAATTTTTTTCGTTTTAATAAATTAAATCTACCTTGCTTATTTGCTTTAACAAGTAGGCGTATTCTTCTTGTGAAATTTTTCAAGCCAGAAGATAAACGGGATTGGGGATGATTTTACAGCTCGCCAAGAATTCCTTTGAGGTGCTGTAACCTGAAAAGAAGGTAGAAAGGCTAGTTGTGTTTCCGTAGAGTGAAAGGTCAACGGCATTACGGGTTACGTAAAGTGACGGTTGGTAAAGGGTTATAGGTAAGTCGTGAGTACTGTGGCGTGGTGGGGCGGGATTTTAACGGAAGCGACAGGTGTCCCAGTGCTGGTAAAACGTTCCAGGGGTGGATTTCACAGTATTCTGAAGTTTCGCAATGGGGATGGTGTGTTGCCAGGGTCATCGGGAACCATTCATCACCAAGTGACGACCACAAAGAGCAACACTCGCCATCTCTTTCAGGGAACAATTGGATAGGGAAATCGTGTGGGGCATTGTTGAAAATGAAAAGAAAAGCCGGCTTTTTCGTTGGGCCATTATTACGTTTGGAAAAAAGACCTTAAGAGTAACGCAACCATCAGCAGCGCGTACTACTTACCGTTAAAAACACTTAACATCAAAATGGTGAACCTGGCTATTTCCGTTCTTACCAAATAGTCTTTTATCGGCTCGTTTTCCACCTTTATATACAGGTCCATATATATGTATAACTAAAGATATCTACCCTCAGAACAGGGGGCGTTTCATCATCGTAAATTTAAGTTCTTGTCCGTTACGGCCAATCCTTCCCACCGGATGCTGCCAACCCATCCCACGAATATGGCTTTCGGTAGGGATCCCCCATACGATATGAATCGTGCAATCAACGTCGCCACACTCGACATCCTCCAAAGGCCTAGAGTTCTCTTCACTCTTTCATGGCTTTCTCCTGGTGGTCCATTCTGCTGAAGAAATTGAAGAGAGGAGTTTTCGCCTTGCCCGTCATTTTATCCTATACTTCTTCAAAGTGGGTATCTCTGAGGATACCAGAGGACAGGGAGCAATCCAACCTTGATCTGGAGACAAGGGACGGGATTAAGGGAGGATCGTCCCAAGGCATCGAAAGGCAAAAGCCTTTCTTGAGAGGCTGTCATGAATGATCGAGATTCTTCCTGGGACTTTGTCGATGCGTTAACGTATGCATCTTTTTTTGTCAAGGGATGAAAAATTCCTTTTTCTTTTTTTAATTTTGATATATGACGGTTTCGGGTCTTACGTATTTTTTTTTTTTGTATTCACTCCCCTGTTCGAAAACCCTTTTCTTTTTGTCAATCTTGCCCTCCACTCTTTTAGTGGTACAGAATCTCTCAAGACTTCGAAGATCTAGGTCCGCTCCTCTGTAAAATTGATTGGTCCTGCATTAAGGGATTTCTGGTTGGGATGCCTGGATATCAGGGTAAATTTGTTGGGGTTGGCTTCATGGCTCTTAGGAGTAATTGAGTGTGTAGATGTAGGAAGTGGGTTCAAGTGCATTCCTAATAGTCTAAAGTCTCGAGGATGATCAAGGGAGTCGGGAAGCATTAAAGCAGCCAAAGGTTGCTTTCGATGTACTACCATCCCACTTGCATCTTACTTTCAGGAATGCCGTCTCGAAAAAGTCTTAAGAGCTTCTCAAACTGAACGTTAAAGAGTATTACCAAGCATACCTGGATTAATCCTCTTTGAGGATGAAACTCATCCAAGGTATTGGTGGTGGATCAGGTGATGCTGGAAGATTCCAACTTTTCCAAAGAAAATCATATAATTTAAAAGTAAAAAATACAATCAACTGCATCAAACCAAATTCTATCTCCACCGTTCAATCCTGCGTTTATCAAAATTCTCCTTTAATGTCCTTTTAATTTATCTGAGCATCGAAACCATCCCGTACCTCTCTAAGGCATCCCTCTGTTACAGGGTTCGTTAAATCTCTCATACCGACTATCTGATATCTCCTGGGATGTGGGTCACCCTGGATGAAGGACAACATCCCCAGGAAGCAGTAGCGACAAAAGTAGGTCTCTGCCGCATCGCAAACATGAGAACAAGGATTTTCCAAATGATTTACCAGAAATGCGTAGCTCGAATAATACATTGTCTATCCCTTTACAATTGCCGCTTAGAAAGGCTTCAGCAGCTTCTTTATCTCGTTTGATTCTCTATTTTTCTCTATTTATCTCTCTACTCTACTCCTCTTCTCTCTCTCTCTCTCTCTCTCATCTCTTGAAACCATTTCTTTTCTCTTGCACTTCAAGCCTTCCTCATCCACTACTTCACGCTACTACGGAGATCCAGGTCACTGCCTCCTTTATGCACGACGAACCGAACACGTATTTTGTTTTAGTCCCGTATATTTTCCCGGTTCGGAACGAAGACAGGAGTTAAATAGAGAAAAAGAGAAAAGGAGAAAAAACGACGAGGAGACAGATGGCAGAACGACAAAAACAAATAAGCATAAAGTGCTTGACAACCTAGAGAATTCTTGTTCTTTTTTTTTTTAACAACACAACTTTGTATCTCTTTGCGAAAGAATACATTGAGGATCTCTCCAATTAGACAAGAAATGTATTTCTAACATATCGGGTTATCATTGCCAAGTATGGAGGATCCCATAAAATGTCTATCAGAAAAATGGCTTTTTCGTTTGTTTTTTTTTTTTAAGTATCTGATGAATTTCATTTTAGGTACTGCTATGTACATATATACATGTACGATAGTTCCTTGGCAATTTAATTTATCGTTCTCTGTAAACCGAACACCGGTATCCATTTTCCGTTTCAATTTCCCACCAAGGACATATCATAATACCATCCAGGTTTTAGCTCGCGTTTCTACAGCAACGAGAGGGGCGTACTCTCGATTTTTACATCCCCAAGGATCTACCCCAGCAAGTATTGCATCATGATTTAAGCGCGTGTAAACCTCACTCTCGCTATCATCCCCTCCACAACCCTTCAAACCTTTTTCCTATCCCGACGTCATAACCGTAAAGTCACCGCTCACAACGAGGCAGTCGTTACATTTTCCGATTGATTTGTCTTTTTGATGGTGACTCGACGCTACGAAGCGAACGATTTTCAACCCTCCCGATCATCCCGACGAGATCACACCCGTTTACGAGGAGCCAAAGAGACAGCGTATCTATCTGAATGTGCCTAACCCACTGTTCCATGATATCAAACCCCCCGCCCCGTAACCCAATCTTACGTTTTTCTTTGTAATTTTTGTATATTTTATTTTTCACTCATTTACATTTTCCCCTTAAACGTCCCCCTTTGACTCTAGTTCGAATCACCGGAAAATATGTAAGTTCACGACCGTTCGCACAGTTCCACTTACGATTATTTACTTAAATAATAATAAATAATTGACACGTTCATTATTGTTCTCTTATTATCACATTTTTTTGTTCTTCCTATTATCATATTCAAAGATTCGTTCGAGTGCGAGATAGAATTTTGTCCATATCCGTGTATATAACTAGAGGGTGACGTGCTTGGAAGGAACAGGCGGGAAAACTAGTTTTCGAGGAGCTTATCAAAGCTTCTGTAAGTTCACCTCTAGCACGAGCTACTCTCACGTGACGTTATCGAGTAACTCGAGTGTTTGCGGTGGAATATCAAATCATGGAAAGACGAGACGTTTGCACGCCTCTGGACAATATTCCATTGTGTTACCACTATGACAGAGTTTGGCGAATCACACCAAGGAGAATTATATCACGATTCAACCCCTTTGGCTTTGAATGCACAGTAAAACTTTTTTTTTTTTTTCTCAACTCAGTCTATGAAAGAGCTATAATGGCAGGAATAAAAGACAGGAGGGTCAAAGGGAAAGGCAGACGGCAGTCGTCTTTGCTTCGCGCCTCGAGGATTTGTCAGGATTTCCGAGTTTCGCTAACTAGAACGTGCTGCTGCTCGGTTAGTATCTTTCGTTTCTGTGGAAAAGGGAAGGAAAAGTTTCAGAACCCACGTTTACTACCAACAATCCCGAGCGAGGGACGTGAATAAACTTTCCACTTTTCAAACCTAATAACGAACAAGACACCCGAGCATCGCGTCGCACCGTAATGCCCGACGATGGACATTTTTTATTGTCCAAGATACAAATATACACAGACAGTACAAAAATCAACCTCCTTCGTACACAGAAAGTCCCGTCTAACGATTCGTACAGGGTAATGACTTCGACGGAGCGAAGTGACACCCCAGATTTCCAATTGTTCCAGAAATTTCAACTGGGCTGACAAGTGAAAAAATTGAAAAAAATTCAACCTTCGTCCAACTACTGGAGTAAGACTGTTTGACTCGTATAAATAAAGCACCCCGTATATAAACGATTTCGACACTGGTTCGTTCGAAAAAGAAAGAAAAAATAAAAAAGCAAGACAAAAAAGATGCCCTGAAACCTTTCCTCGCCACCAGCCGATCCCAAGATGAAGATCATCTAAAAAGCCGTCCCCTTGTCCACACGTAGCTCAATTAACGTGCTTTCCTTCCGGCAGGAAATTAGCACCTCTTGACTCACGCCTGAGGTGACTGATCATTTCGGTAAACAGGGGATGCTGGGGGTTGATCTAACAAGGGAACATAGCATCAGCGATCGGTCCAGAGAACAATGTGACAACAGACCCACGTGAATGCATGACGCGTAAGCATGTACACAGTGACATATATCAAGTTATTTAATAGAAACGCGCCACCCAAACTTGATTCTACCATAGAAATTAAGTGGACAGTCTAACTCGAGTCGGTGCGTTTCTACTGAATAACCCTGTAGATATTCAAGAGTATCGAATCAAGTGAAATTACTCTTGACGTATAAGAAGTTATCAAATGGAATAATATATATATATAGCTTACCAAAAATAATACAAAATAATACCAAAAAGAAACCTATCGACAATACATTGACTGTTTATCGATTCAATTGTTTCCTTTAGAAAATATAATTAATATTCATTCTCATATACGAAGAGTCATTATAAGGATAGATTTCTATAGCAATATATCGTGTCACGGTATATCCAGGCGTATTCTCATATCGCGTAGCGTCAGCTTGTCGCGGTTTTCACGTCAGGCAGTTGCGTTATAATCCCTAATAATCGCTTATGTATTGTCCCAAGGCTCTCTGAAATAACAGATAGCCCCAGTGTATACTCGTTCAGGAGGGCGTATAGGATGTAGATACTGTGCTTATAAGCAAAGCCGGAAGTAGTCGTCTCCATCCCCATTGAAAATTCAGACGCCTGTAGGAGGATTTAAGCCCGAATACAGGTAATCTGTATAGGGGGATACACTTCTGGAGTATACTATATATAATAAATTATTTGTATATATATGGAAGTCGGATATCGATTGACTTACCGCCTCTGTGTGCACTGGATGAGCTGCGAATAAAAGTCCTGTGAGTGCTGCAAATCCAGGACGTAGGGTTGCTACGGCAAGGCTCACTCTGGTAACCAGGATGCAGGCTGCTGCGTGAAGGGCGATATTGGTCGCGTGATACCAAGTAGGGGTTAAACCAGCAGCCAGATAATTTAATCTGTAATTATAAAAGAAAAACAATATTTGGCAATTATATTGCGATCAATTTGTGCAATTGGGATTTGGGAATGACGTCTGATCTAAATCGTATTTACTCTACTGTAGGTGTATGTATACGAGTGATCGATAAATAATTTTATACCGGAAACGAGCTATGTTCTATTAATTGAATGTATAATCTTAGCCGTGGAGCGTCTACGTTTTATCGCGATTAATTCAGGTAAGGTTTCTGTGATCGGGGTTATTATTTTTAACGGATCTCACGCTTGCGCCATCTTCTATATTTTTATAGCGATTAATATATTTGCCATAACTCGTGAATTATTGTATCGGATCATTCGATCAATTGCTGTATTGGATCTCGATGATTTGTTGACAGAGCGAAGTTATCGGGAAGAGACTCCGTTTCAAGAATCTTGCACGTCTTAAG
>JARPRG010000231.1:82405-100640 GCA_031001745.1 Hartigia nigra
AGATATCCAGTGACTCTCAATACGTCATAATAATCATACGTGCAAAACTACCTTTGTTCCACACATCGAAATTTTTACTCGGGGAATTCTCAATTAGATTCTTGATTTGCGACAGATTCGTGACGAAACTGCAAGATTGGAGCGTGCAGACACGCCTTCACGAAAATTACCGATTCCCTTGGTACGAAACTGACACGAAGACAAGATAAGAGAAAAGATAAAGAATAAAAGCAAAGAAAATAGAAAGCGTCAGACTGTCTTTACTATCCGAGAAAACTAGTCTGTGCTACGGCATTACCAACAGCGTAAGGATCAAAGAAACTGTATTCTCTTTGAAGACGTAGATCGACTGGTACTTTTGAGGTCTTATCGAACTCTCTTGAACTCGCTTCGCCTTCAAATACACAGTAATCATTGTTACCCTTTAACGCAAAGGGACTATAGACATTTTGTTTATAAAAAATAAGACGTAAAGAAAATTAATCTCACACCCTTGACGTAACAACGTTATAAGAACATGAAAACCACACCATCTTACTTTATGGATATAATAATAACAGTGTGAAAGAGCCTTAGCTACGCCCATTAAATACTTGCCAGGAAGACGCCAGGCGTCGCCCCAGGCTCTTTAAATCGTCGCATCCTTTACCCCGTCCTGCGACGCTACATCGACGTTCTCTCGGGCAAGCCAAAATCAAGATTCTTTGTTCTTCTTTTTTTCTTTGCGAAAATCCACCACGTTGCGATTAACGTTTCCTTTCATAATTTTCACCCGGATCCCTCCCTTCCCTTCAACCCCTTCAACCGCTGCTACCAACTTCTTTTTCGTTCTCCTGTCATCCCTTTATGTACGGTACTTCGTAAATCTGTGCACTCCCTTCTTTCATCGCCAAGGGGTGATTTTTGCGCAGGGTCTCAGAATTGTAATGGAGAGTTGGGGGTGGAGGAGGAGGGTGGATAGTCGGACCGAGGACAAATCGCAAACGCGACGTGGATAATGCTCGCTATCGCTCATCGCCCCAGGGATTTTCTAACATATTAAAATGAACGTCGAGACGGCGAATTCGCGACGAACGCCAGACGCGATTGCGACGTGCGTCATTTTGCTTGGCCCCCGGCTGATCTAGCATGTCGCACCCGTCGTAAACGTGACTGTAGAACGGAGAAAGAAGACAAATTGAAAGAGTCGAATCGGCAAGAGAGAAAACTGATAAAAATATTTCCTGTTAAAAGCAACTTGTTATCAATCAAGCAGACGCTCACTTTGGAGCTATTCAATCGAGTCTTGGACGCAAAACCTGATCTAGTACGTCAATTGAGTAACAATTGAGCGACAATGGTAGAGTTCTACAAGTTTCTTCTTTTTTTTCTCTCACTCTTTCGCCTACCCTACACTTTCTTTAATCGCGTTAAGAAGGCGACTATTAATCATTGAGAATTTGCCACTAAAGCGAGACTCGCCTACTTAAGGCTCGCTCGCAACGAAAGCGAATTTCGCAGTCTGCTCCAAGATTACCAGAGCGATTAGTCCGTCCAGACGGGTTTCACCCGTTTCTTTGCGAGATCGTCACCGAAGATTGTACGTTCCTGAACTAGGCCCTCTTTTTTTTTTATCCTTCGTCGCCATTAAAATCCGGCATTACCTTATACCGTGAATTCGCATAGGTACGAGGACAAACGTAGTGAAAAATTCTTAGACATACCGGTAGCTGCCTCACGAGAGACACTGACAGTGAAAATACGACATGAGTCGATCAAAGTCATGGCAGCTGACATTTTTCTTTTTTTTTCTTCTTCTCTGTTAATACAACCTCTTTGTACAAAAGTGCGTCTCTGCAGGTTCCTACGTGGTCCACAATGGGATCAGCTTGAAGCATAGAGAGTATAAAGCACCCTCAATACAGTTAGGCTAAGAATTTTTTTTTCCCCTGAAATCATCCATAGAGTGACCCACCCACCCACCCATCACCATCAACAACATCAACGCCATCATCAATATCAAGAAGATTCGATACTCGCAGCATCCACTCTTCACTTCTCTTTACCTCGATCTTCTCCCAACCCATTCTTGCTAGATTTTTACGATTTTTCGAAGTGAGGCTGTTTCTGTTCAGAAGGGCACAACACCCACGTCTCTTCCTTTCCTTATACACAGCTACGCATCGCTCCCTGATAATACCGTGAATTATGGCCGCTTATACAACTTGAGTGGAGCCATATATCCTCCGACGTGTGTGGAGAAAAAAAAAAAAAAAAAGCTTATTCCTTTTCCAGATTGTGTATTAGAAAATATGGTGCGTCCATGCCGAAGATGATGAAGGAGATTTTCTACGAGGGACCTCGATACACGATGTTCAACCGGAAGTAATGTCTTGTAATCATTATGTACCACGTGCTCACGTCAAACGTATAGGGTACGCGTACACGGGACAGGAAGAAAATGCGGGTAAGAGACGGGTCTACGAAATTGGCAGACTCCCCTTGAAATATGTTGGGCTATTTTCATCTTTTTTCTTCCTTTTTGCTCTTTTCACGTAAAAATACCGAGAGTCTAACGAAATAGCCCACGGTTTAACGTCATAGGGGTTAATTTAACTTTGACTCCACGTTGAATTCCAGTTCTAGATTTTTGATTTGAATTTTTTGGACTTTGGTTCGACGATTTTGAATTTCGACCGTGACAGTGATAGTTTGGATTCTTTTTTATATATACTTTTTCTTTCGCAATTTTTATTTCTTAATGGGAGATCTCTGGCGTTAATTTCTTTTTCCTCTTTTTCTTCTCTCGTACCGATCCCCATATCGAGATTCTTGGTAATCACCGTAAAACGTATCGCGTAAGCCTCGAGTTTTTTGTTGCCACCGCGGACCGGGGATTCACCCAGAGAAAGTGTCAGGGGTTAGAGAGCGGTGAGTGATCGGGTGAGTTCGTCTGTGTGATTGGACGGTTTAAAAGGTAATTTGGAACGCTGCCACCAATCAATGCTGACCCTCTGACGTAACTGATACGGGCTAAGCGAAAATCCAACTTACGCCCGACCGGATCGACCCATTCCCATAATTCTCATGTATCGTCCAAGCGGCAGGAAATCAACCCAATAATTGACTTCATTCCCATCGGATCAATTTACCCTGCCAAGTAAGTATCGTTGAAGTCCAAATGGCTGTTCGGACGAACCGCAGTCGAACGTCCCAGAAACGTCCTTAGAAAATCGTATATGGAAAATTTGTCCAAAAAAAAAAAAAAATAAAAACCATCATTAAAAAACTGTCAAAGTCAAGTTATTATCCAAAGTACCCTGCTCCACTCTCATTCATCGAGCTATGAAAAGAAAATCTCCAGTCAGATACATACCGACGCCTTTTGGTACTGTTACAGTTATTTTTGCCAGTACCTTAGAGCTCAGTATAAGAACCACATTCATAAATGAAAAGAAGCTCACTCGTAAAAAGTCTACCATCAATAAAAAAAAAAAACCTAAAGCTCCGCATAAGCTTTGATCGGTCTAAGCTGTTTGGAGCAATAGCTCTAACTGCGGAAAGTCTAAACTTCCGAGTCCTCGTTTCTTTGGCTAATAAACACGAAGTATATTCTGAATATGTACAAAACGTGTCAAAAGTATACAGCAGCATCGCTTATGACTTACGAGACGTGGAGTCATTAATAAATGACTTGAATAAGACTAAAAAATATATTGCTCTTGCTCTCTTTATCATTGCCGAGTAGTACGGTAGCAGTATAAAAATTCAATACAAAAGTACCTCTGGGTATTTAAAGAATACAGTGCTGCTGGAAACTAAAGGCGCATCTCCCAAGGGTGAACTCTTAGTTGATGTATATAATATATAGAAATACATAGAATGAGCTTGAGACATGAATATACCCTTAGTAAATATGAAAAAGCATGGACAATATAGTAGGGTGTATGTTCAGGAGAATTGAAATACATTTCGTCCAGATATAAGAGGACTCGTGAGGGCAAAACCTTTCCATATTCCTATAGCTTTCCTCTTTTACTGCCCTGTTCTCTCTCCTTTCAGTTCTCGCTCTGTCCTCTTTGCCCACGAAATAAACTTCCAGGGCACAGGGGAAAAATTCGCGATCCACGCAATGTCCAGGAAACAGCTATGTAAGCGATTCTACCATGAAGGAATGGCCATACACATATGCGAGCGTGAGCGTGTGTATGTATACTAGAGAACAGCAACACATTCAACAACCCATACACCTACGTACACGATATTCCAGTTAAATATTTATTTAATGTCGAAAGCCAAAGCAATCTGCGTCAATTATTAATATCCAATCTCAGTGAGGTAGCTGAAAGTTATCCGAGAGATTGAAGGGTCAGAGAGTAAAGGAGATGCGAAGAGACAGTTGAGCGAGAGATTGAGAGAGAGAGAGAGAGAATAACGAATGAGAAGAATATCGCACGAGAGTATACAGCAACATGAAATTGGTTCGGGAATAGGATAGTTCGAGTGACGTCAGAGGGTATTAGTTTGAATTCCTGTGCGGAATGGCGGCACGTTTCAGACATAAGAAGAGGTGGATAAGAGGCGAGAAGGTGAAATGACAGAGGCGTAAGGACAGTGTTGTGGAAATTGAAGGGGAGGACGAAGAGAAAGAAGAAGAAGAAGGAGGAGGAAAAGGTGTCTCTGCCAAGGGGACAGATACAAAGTAGCCAATATATAAGTACCATGGGAACGACAGTTTTCCCAAGTCATGGGGTATGAGAAGATGGAAGGGGTGCGAGGGTGTGTACCACCTTGACAACACTGGTAGTGCGCAAGGGGTGACTTTTACGTAGAACAGCTTTTCAGCCTTTGAGAATCTAACTTGGCTTCGCAGTGACTGACGCTTCCCTTATACATAGAGCGCAGTGCGTGCCTGGCATAGCCAAGAGTCCTTTTAGAGGTTGGTAGACCTGCCTTCCGGGACTGTGAAAGAAACTCCCTTATCGCAGCAAGACGCACTAAAACTGCCACGAACGAGTCCTTTCACCCTGGTTGACCCTGGAAAAGAATCCGAGCTTGTTCTACAGTCTTTTTTTAGCTTTAGGGCGATTCGCATGCTGCCGAAAATTCCGATCGAGTCCTTGACTGCAAAGCCATTCACGGTTTTATATGATTCTGGACGGAAGCGGTTCGTATCTTCGAAGCCACGTAGAGCCGGAAATGACCTGGTTAAAAATAGTACCCATTGGCATTTCATCTCTTTCGAATATACCCTCGTTGGAAAAGGGATGTTTGAGAGTCGCGATAGCATCGAGGAGGGGGTGATGTTACAACTCGTAGAATTTTTTTTTTTATTTTTTTTTTTCAGGAAATTCTACGGGACTATAGCATATATAGAAAAAGGAAGGCCATTAAACGTTTTTCAATTTCAACCCTAAAAAAACTTTTAGCGCGATTCCCCTACTTTGCAGAATGTCGCGTCAGGACTGTCAGGTATGGAACGAAGTAAGGGTGAGTTTGTAGTATAAGGGACGAGTAGCAGGCTAGAGGGTGCCTCCGGTATAGCTGGGACGTTACATTGCGAACCGCAAACCTGGAAAAGTATTTTAAAATTCTGATGGAAACTTTAAGGCGACGCTACGTCGTCGAGACAGAAAAGCATCCCCTTCTTTTCTTTTGGTCGTTCGTTCTTCTGCCACCCTTGAGTTTACCTATTCTACCCATTTCACTTTTGAGTCGTGTCTGTCAGCCACCCCAGAGTCATCGTCGTTCTACGTGTTGAAAACTAGTTGACAGTTAAGACGAAAAAACAACCCCTGTAACGAGAAGACCGTACGAAAACCCAGCGAAAGGTTTTCCATGATGATATTTAAAACTACCCCTAATCAATTCTTCGTGTCTACTCGCTACTTACTCTTTACTCTATTCCTTTTACAGAAAATTGTGCCTGGCTACCCTTAACCTCATCGAGGGTCGCTACCATGTTCCCAAGCCTCAAATTTACATTTGGGATACCGTCATACCTTCGGATTTCATCCCCTTGTTCCTGGGCATCTCGAATTCATTTCGTTCCTTCGAATTTTACTTGTCGCTCAGTGACAATGAATTCAGAGTATAAAAAATTGTCAAAAAGTAATCTGACGCGCAAGACACATAAAGGGTTGTGTTTGCACTAAGGCCATTTCGTCAAAATCATTTTGAGATTTTCGCTAAAAGATGTTTCATTAATTGACGCTAAGCGGCGCTATGGGCGAACGAATAGATACAAGGGTGAAACCCGGTGCGTAGCGCGTCGTTTAAGCGACGTCGAATATCAGACGCTTAAGTGGAAAGGAGAAACAACCCCTACAGAGTGCGTACAGAGGGGGTTGGTCCAATACGATACGAGTTAAATAAATGCTAATCTTATCTGTTGGGGATATAAAGTTTCATCGTAAAGGGCAAGATAGCTTCGAGGGGAAACAATACGGTTAATGGCCGTAGTCGAGCGGCTACGCTCTTCTGGTTGAACGTAGTTCAGGTAGGGGTGGTAGGTCATCATCCCCTAGTGCTTATAAAACGACGATAGCGATGCGCCCCACGGTAAGAAGCATGCTGGATTCACAATAGCGGAAAACTCCAATACACCAGCCCTCTCTCCTCTATCCGGGGGGTCTCCTTCTCATCCCCTTGTTCGCCACATTCCAACCACCCCCGGAATGCCCCTTTTGGAAACCCTTCGAAAGTCGAGCTTCCTTACAGCCTCTCGACGAAACTTCCCTAAGGGATGAACTTTACGTCCCGCGGAAAGCAACTCCTTGCGCATAATTACATCTGCGTCCTAGCCAAATCCCTTACCGGTCTTCCGTAACCACCCTTGTTTGTCAATACAGTAAAACAGCAACCCCCCACGGAGAGCCTCGCTACTTTTTCAAGAATTTACGTCGTGACCAACCCTTCATTTCAGTGTAACAAACTTCTCCACTTATCTTGCGCTACCGGGAGTATAGCGAGTTGAAAATAAAAGTGACAAAAAAAAAACAAGGTGAACCTGGGACAACCATTTGAATAGTACGTAACCAAAGCGACAGGCAGTTACTTCGTATCCGCCATAGAATCAAAGTGTCAATTCAATCGGATCCGATCGATCCTATACACGTAATCTAACGTTAGGATACATATCTATAAGGGCGATTTGACCGATTGGCAGGTACGCATGTACGCGACCATTTACACATGTACGCATCTCGAACGTGTGGTAGACATGGAATGAGATATACATATCTGGACCAAACTAATATCCCTAACTGTTTAGCCGGAAACTGGGGAGAGTGCTATCATTGAACGTTGGATAAGCAATAAGAGGAACAGCCAGCATATAATGGTCCAGTAACAGCAATGATCTAAAACATCCGGTACAATAATCATATCGACTATCTTCGGTAGAGTTTGATAAGAGTTAAAAAAAGATGATAAAATAAACACATGAAATTACGATAACAAAATTGAATCTGAAGAGGGACACTTTTACTGGTCAAGACCAAAGACAACGATCAATCCCTAAAAATCTTACTTGGAGATTCAGGCAAGCGAGATGATTCGAATATATTCAACTGAGTACAGGGGATGAAAATACTTAAGAGGTATAGCCTTAGGGTAGGAATACTGTGGCTGTTATAATAAACCCCTATAAGCGCCATCCTTACTTGCTTTTCGAATACCCAGGTATTGGATAACGAGATACCCTTGTCACCGTGAAAGTGTTTGTATCATAGGGATGATATTATGGTTTGACATGGAATACTGGGTAAGGGTGCTTTCTCATTGTACATAAGTCGCATTATTATCTTGAGGGTTGTATAAATTATTTTTCCTTTCAATAATTTATCAATCAAAATTATAATAACGATGTATGCAAATATTTCGGAATCGAATATACGACGGCAGTTCGATATCTGATTATTTGGAGAAAGAAGATGGCGAAAACGTGAAAGCGAATATCCTGGTAATGTCACGAAGCTCGGGACGCCTTTAGTAAAGATACATAGCGAGTACGTGTTTCAGGAAAGTTTTGCCGGTACCGTCGTAGAGCGTCGCGACGCTCATCGAGCTAACGTATCTCTCGGCAAGGCAACGGACGCCTTTCGTGCACTCGGCTATAATTAGCGATTAAAAGTTTATATTTTCACTGCGTGTAGTAGCTCTACCAGTGCTATGTTATATGGCTGACACACCATTTTCATCTTTCCTTTCTCTACGTTGACTCTAAGCCAGTGAATGATTTATTATCCTATTATCTCAAGAGTCTGTTACCCACGAGCGTCCCGACGCATTTCTACATAGTTAATATTACGTATTGCACGATCTCGCCAAACTCTCCAGCTCCGAATCTGCCTCTATTTGCGAACTTGTTTACACGTGCATACGTAAGCGACGTCAAAATACGGAAACGTATGTACGTTGCAGTAAATACACACGATGCCATTCCTCTACACATTCCTTTGATTCCTCGAGGCAAACCATTCAATGTACATTTTCAGATGAAAGAATATCGAAAATAAGCGTAGCGAAGAAAAAAAAAAAAACAAAATTTCCAAAATCTCTACAGTCGTATCGACAGTCTCGAAATGTACATTGTCAAGTGTTATATACAGAAATTTCAGAGTTGCGTAAACTTGGAGAATCCAAAGAGAAGTAGAAAAGGCTACGAGTGACGTGTAAAGTCTACCAAGAATAAATTTCGATATGTCGATTTGCTATTTCTGAGAATTTACCGTGTATACAGAACCGAATGTAGGAATCGATTATACATAATACCTGCTACTATATGTACCTAAACTACCTATAGGATTACCTATGGACTGTATACAATATATGTATATACCCGTATGTACTCGACTACGTATCTATATAATATATATAAATATACGAATCACTCGGCTGGCATGTAACAAAGAGGTGCCTATACAGCCTGACAGTTGATATCAAGGTGATAAGACAACCACCTTATTTTCAGGAAAAACCAGTAGGAGAGAATTGCTGGTAAGAGAGACGAAATTGCAAGCTTTGTTCGTGTCAGGAACCCAACCAGATCATTGAGGTCGACCTAAGGCGTTACCCATTCTAACCCCCAGTACGCTCTTCCCATAGCCACTTCCACCAGTTCTTCTTCGCACTTCGCCATTTCAACATTCCCTTTCTCTCTTTCTATCCCTTACCTCCAGCATACGCCTCTTCTCTCTTTCTCGTCCTTTTCCTTTCCATTCCATTCCATTCCCGCTCTTATTCCGATGCTCCCCTTTCATTTTTGGCTGAGCTCTATGCTTCCTCCCGCCCCACCTAATTTACCCAGGACATCCCCCCTCCTATCTCTCTGTCTTACGTGTTTCTTCTACGAGGATAAAGGAGACCTAGAAGAATGAAAAGTAGCAGCATCACCACCTTCAATCTGGCAAACACTGCTACTACCTCTGATGTATATATACATATGTATCTGCGACACTGGCTTATATACTAAGAGATCCGGTTTATATGGTACACATAAAGCTATGGTGGATTTAAGAAAAGTTCTAGTGAGCCTATACTAAGAATGTTAATGCAGTAGATACCGAAAGTAGTATCGTTAGTATTATTGTCACTGGGGGGTGCTACTTGTGCTGGTAGTAGTATAAACTCGGGTAAAGCCAACAGACTGGAATCTCCTTGTGGCCTCGCTGGGAATTCTAATGCTGAGATTTCCCACATATTGCCTTTATGGGACACGATCGCTTTTAAATATGAACGCTGAATGTATTCTGCCAATTGCATACTGATTTTATGAGGGATTCTGGTATATAGAGAGAAAGATAGTGGAAAAGACGAAAGAGACAGAGAGCCATTCGACTGATAAGTTATCACGGAGAAAAAGCCTCTGAGGAATTTTATAGTTATTATAGAATCGTATTAAATTTTTATCCTTATATTTATCTTGCATTCAGATAAGACATCAGCCGTGGTATAATAATTGATAAGAATTGGTATGCCTTTCGAGAATTCTTCCTTTTTTTTTATATATATATTTTTTTTTCAACGCGTATATCTAAGTTCATAAATATTTCACCGGTTAGCAGCGGCAGCACTTTACATGGAAACGTCTCTTATTCAAAGTTTCCGTTCACCCTTTATATTCGATATAGGAAAATTTTTTCTTCTTTCTTTTCTTATTCTGCTTCTTCCTCTTCCTCTTCCTCTTCGTCTTCAATGTCTCTACGTCTTTCTCAGTCCTCTACGTCTGTGCGTCGTGCTCAAATTTATCTCGATGTCTTTACTTATTCTGCGATATGTAAAAGCAACCCTTAGCTACGAGGGTGTTTCGATATACAGTATAGGTATACTAAGTATATATATATATATGTACGACGTGGCTATATACAGATACACTGAGCCAAAATCCAAATTAGCATGGATCTTCATTCCGGAGAGCTCTAGACACAGTAATACACTGGAATCCCTGACAAAATAGTGGAATTTGCATCGACCGAAATCCCACAAAGAAAATCCAGTAGCAGGGAACCACTTGATATCGAGTGATTGTCAAGTATCGTAGGATAAGCTTAAGAGAGATAAATGACAACTGTGCGAGAGCAAGTGAGAGAGAGAGAGAGAGAGAGGGACACACACACTATTTAGAATAGATAAAAAATGAGAATTTCTAAAGAGCAAATCATATTATCCAGCTTACGAGCTTACTCCAAATTCTTAAAGCCTTGTTTATAGTATAGCACTTGTCTTTATAACTTCAGTCAATACTTATACACGATATACGCACGTATGGAGTCACAAAGGCCTTACCCACTTCGATTAAAGAGAATCGTCGATAACAGGAAATCCAAGAAAGGCAACGTAAGCCGACGAGCTTAACTTCCGCAGAAGCTAAATATAAGAGTGGAAATTGAAAAAGTTCTTAAGTACAGCTTTTATCTATCGTTCAAAAATATTTCGTGAAAAGTACAAATAAGAGTGGGAAAGGGGGTTCGAGGGAGAGGGGGATGAACGAGAAGAGACTAAGTAGCAATACTACTCTAGAGACTGGGTAATAAAAGGGTATTGAGAAACAAGTCAGAGAGAGAGAGAGAGAGGGGATGAGAATGACAGAGAGCGCAAGATAGTAAGAAAATGACGTTTATCCATCACGTCATTTCGTAGGACCTTTCACTTAGTTTTAACCCCATAGACGTCTCCCCTGGTAGCCACCTTCCCCGTAACTGTTAATCCCTCTTAATAAAACCGACCGAGATAGGAAGTCCCGTTTTATCCCAAGAGGCCAAGTTTACACGTAATCGGGTAATCTAGTCACCACGTAGAAACTCACTCAGGCGGGTCGCGTCATTTATCTCTGCGTACAACAGGGGAATGAAGATCTTAAGATCAATGATTCATTGACCGTTACTGTATCTTATGCTGTTTATGCCATAATATATATATATATATATACAGACGTATGTTAGCAGCATTATGCCTCATTCCCAACAGCAATTACTACGAGGCGAGACTTTGGCCTCGAGCACAATTATCGATAAGCGTCTAGGGTCATTTGATGAAAATTGTCATGGCGGTGATCTATAATTACTCAATTATAGATTTTCCATATAAAAAGCATTACATGGGGTATCTAACGAATTATCGTATAATAAAGTTCGCCCCTACAATTATTTCCTAACGGTTCATATGTAGGCCTTAGTATCGGATCAAATCTTTGGAATAGGTTCTTCAAATATAGATATAGAAACCTGACGGTATATGACGTACTGACGGACCCGAGTATATCAGTTGGCAATCGATCAAACAATCTAGACGCAACCCTCGTCAGAGGGGCAACATCATTTCGTACTCTTTTCTCAAGGGGTTAGTAGAGAAGCTCTATGGTGTAAGCTGAGTATGTGAAGAAGGGTTGCTGTTTTCCTGGGTGCCATTACACTTCTTCAGCAGGTTTTACCCAGGTTCACCGTGTACTGTATATTATATACAAATATATAAAGTTAAAGCTATTACGTATTACGTCAACATGGGATTTCAGTTTTCCAATGATACGTTCTTGCGTAATTGATTAGTATTATGATTGAACGTTGTTAATGATAAGGAACGATACTTCACGAATTGCTCATATATATATAAATATATAAAATATAGATCTTTATATATATGAGGCGCATACTCAATTTTTTATCTCACGTGACTCAAGCTACGACGTATCGCGCAGAGTCATTTTCCTGTGAAAATCAATCTTTCAATCGTGTCGACTGTACCTATACTACGTGTAGATTTGTCATCCCTCGCGGGGTCCATTACGCCAATGACTAAGATTCATCTACAGAGCCCCTGGTGTGGAACAAAAAAACTTGTTAAAAAAAAAACATGGAGATTCAAATTTGAATGAGCAACAACCAAGATATGGAAACGAAAGGACCTCGTAGACATAAATAAAAGCGACAGATATATATTTCTCCACTGCTTACTTACGTAACGGTTGAATGAAAAGATGCGAATGCAAATTGCAAATGGCACTCAACGACCCGGACAATTTGAATGATAAATAACAACAGGAATTCCTTGCCAAGGGAAACTTCAGAGGGTTTCGATATAAAAATATTGCGTAAGAAAAATTTGTCTCTTCGTCCCACCCCAACTCATCCCCCCTCCTACCCTCTGTCTCACTCTCGCGCTCTTTTCCTCTTCTTTGTATCACTCTTTCGTCTAGTCTAACGCAAGCCTCATCGCGGAACATAAATAATACCTCGACCAACGAACGTCCACCTGTCACAGCAAAGACTCGTGGAAACCTGAAATAAAATTTGTCAATGTCGCGAAACAACGTCGACAGTGGGATTTGATAAGAAATAATCAGTATCGCGATGTCATTCAACAGCTGGTACTACGGTGTAAGTACAATGATATTCGAAAGGGCGACGGAATGTCTAATAAGGAAGTAAAGAGGGATGAAATGCGTTAAGGCAAGGTGTTTGGTACGACGTCACTGTGCCCTGAAAAGGCGTCGACTGCGAGACGCCATGCGTCGCCGGATGTGAGGTAACGATTTGTATTCGTCAGACAATACGCAAGACGCGTTTCAATGCTTTATTCCTCACGTGGGGTAAATGTATTAGGTTAGGGGTGGGTTGTAGGTGCCAACGCTGTATATGAACCATGGAGAGGTAGGTGTAAATCCTAAACCCCCCTGGCTCATCTGGAAACAAGATAGAACCGGAGGGTCTGTCTTGAGAGGATGTGAATCGTAAAGACAGGGGGGGGGGGGGGTAGGTAGGGGTGAGAGAAGTTTCTGACGCTTCTAGGGAAACTTTCCTTCCTCGTTATCATTCATCAAATTAATAAACCATCCCCCTTTTCTTTACCCATACCAATACCATTTCTGAAGGGGTTTGTTGTTGGCATGGCTACAGACGTGACTTAACCATTTGTCGCTTTGAATAAGAAATAACTGATGCAACGTTCCTTAAGGCGCACCCTTAAAGGGTATACGGGTATCCATATTCTTTACTTATTAACGATCGACACGCCAAAATCAACCCTTGTGGACAATGGAGAAACTGTTTTGGTAGTACCAAGTCGTCGTAGGCACTGAAAGAACGAGGGAGGGTTAGGCTGAATTTTGATATTTATTTATAATAAATCGTCTTTCTATTTTCACTGTAAATATGCATAGCGTTTATTCGATCCTTTGGATTAATAGAATAGTATCGATGGGTTTATTTTTTGGAAAAATATTAACAAGTCAAAGTACTCAATGCTGTTTTGGAGTAAAAAAACAAATTGGAAAAAAAAAAAGTGGCGCAAAGTTAATTCATTTTATTGATAAAATATGTCAGTCGTTGAAAAAAAAAAAAAAAAAAACGTAATGGACTGAATTTATATGGAGAGAATCGATAATTCGTAATAGCTTACGTGTATCGGGTGTCTGTCATTAACGATTATTATCAAGGAAAATATAGGTGGAACTTTAAACGGACTCAATATACATAGAGAAGATCGTCTGACGACCTCAATGAAAATATTACATCTCGAAAATTAGTTAATTAGATTAATAAAAGTTGTGCTTAGTATACTATAAAGTATACAGTCATTAATACAAAATTTTATTGTATTCGAACACGCGAAAAAGATGATTCTATTCCGAAAGATAATAAACCGAATAATCGAGTATCTCGGGAGTCTCGCGAGCGGTTAATTGAATTATAATTTGACTAAAGACCAATAATCGTATTTCACCCCATATATATATATATATGTATATAAAAAGAAGAAATTCCATAAATCAAACTATACGTCAAAATCAGTTGAATCGAATGTATCATAAAAAATTCTTCAATTCCCAATAAATGTATTATTCCTACTAAGTAACAAATGATTACTGGCTATTCGCCATTAACCGCACGATAAATATTGTCCAAAGAGAATCCGTAATTTCATTGCTGCCTGACAAACACGATAAAAGGAGACATCGCCGTCACGCTGTGAAACCCAGCGAAATTGCCACAAATCTCTATCTGTATATACAGATACCTATGTAAATACCTGCATACATATATACATATATATATATATATATATACACCCTCTAGTTCCAGGGTTGTCGAATAGCAAACGCGAGTTTCCGTTTGATCTGTCCAGAGCAGTGCCACATTTACCACGGTCATTTAATAATTCACTGAATTCAGCGTGACGTGAGAGCTTTAATTTCGGACTATAGATAACAACGGTGATAGTGAGGTCAGAGTTCAGTTGGATCAGACTGCCGTTACACATAGGGATAAAGGGATACGTGAACGATCGAACAGGTACGTAGAACATTTGAATAACAAAAAAATTGTATCCCGATAAAAATAAGGGATGAGCAAAAAAAAATGTATACCCTATACCCTTTTAGTGGAAGGGTAGGTGGGTGAGGGGAGGGTGCTGTTACGAACATACAACTCGCGTCAAGCAATCTGTAAACAAAGACTGAGACCGTCCTTACGACAATTTCATCGATTAAAGTTTACGCAATTGTGTGTTCTGGCGTAACGATGTTGTGTTGTTAAAGGTGGTAGGGCAAACTTGATTGATGGAAATGGGATAGAAAATATAGAAGGGGTGCGTGAAGAATTTCGGTAACAACCCCTAATGTACATTGGGGTGCAAAAGGGATACAGGATACCTCAAAATGTGGAACCATTCACGTGTCACATGTCGGTTACTAAGGTCAGGCCATTAATTGGAAAAATCATTGACTAAGCTTCGCAAGACATCCCTTAGGATTTTACAAGACGCTGTACCAAGATCGCGACGTTAAATGGTTACGACTAGGTGAAAGTTATGGCTGGCGTCTTATCACACCGACGCGGACGCCGCGACGCCTGCAGTCAATGTTCAGTGTAGACCAAAAAAAAAAAACGGGGTTAAAGTCCGTCCTGGCTGAACGTTAAATAATATTAAAATTAACCATCATCCCGTAATAAGTGTCATCCAGAATTTCGATGCTGTCATCATTGCTCTTATTGTTATTGTTTAAATGTAACAATACACAACCCTTGTTTAAAAAGAGTAACATCCCCTAGAGTCATATGTCTCAGTAAACTTGTTGGTATTGAGAGAGAGAAAAATTACCCTAATCTGCATTTCAATGTTTCCTCGTAATAAAAGGTAGCGATGAGGGAGGGGGTTGGATAAAAAATTATGGTTACCCACAGTCATTCAGAATTAAACGGTATAAAGAATGTATAAAGTGGTTCCAGCTGTATGCTCGGGAGAGGAAAGGAGTGGGGTTGGGGATGATAATACCTGTTCCCATGGGGGTGAACCACGGGACGACCTCGATGGTAGGTCAAAGGTGATGGCATTACGTAAGAACAAGTAAAGGTCGTGAGGATACGGTATTACAAGCGTGACTTCTCTCGTGTCTTTGGAAATTTTCTTTGACAAGTCGTCGAACACGGCTACGTAGTTTCCATCGTATCTCGTAATATTGATCGAGGAATTAAGTCAATTAAGTCGAGCGGGTAAATTAATATTGTTCTTAGGGATTGTTATTTTCGTGGGATCGATATAAATGTGTATGACAATCGATCATGCCTTTTTTTTTTTTTAATAACAGCAGATATCGTTATAGGAGGCTGTTTTCTCGGTACTGTATTATCGTGTTAATTCGCTTTGAAAGGGACGAGTGAGTTGATTCACGAGAAAGAAGACGAAAGGAGAAACGGCGAAAAAAGGAAAAGCGGAAGTAACGAGGTGAAGGAAAAAGACTTAGGGATGAAAGTGGATAAAAGAAGAAAAAAAATCACCGGCCGAGGTGTTTGAGAAACATTTAAACTGGAGCACCAGGCATGCTATATGATTATTTATAAGCTCGTGCGTGCAAGCTCATTTTGGGCTGGGGGGTTAATTAAGGCTATGGAGTAGGCAAAAATTCATTTGACATTATTCATGCCGGTTAAAATACAATTAAACAAAAAAAAAAAAAAAAGAAAAGGAGTGATACAAAACCGAGTCACGGATATACAAACCAAAAGAATTTTTAAGCGTTACAATTTTTTTATACTAAAGTGAACCCCATAATTCCCTTCTTCATTGTACTTCCCATCAATCGTTGTTCTCGTTCAGACCTCAAAAAATGGCGGGAAGCGATTATCAAAAAAAAAAAAAAAAAAAAAGAGTGACCTTAAGAATATTCGCAAAGGTGGAAGAGGGTGGTATGGAGGTAGGGGATGAAAAAGAATCGAAAGATTCCATGGGGAAACAATTAGAGATCGCGAGGGACTCCAATAGCCATTCTCAGGAATATTATAATGGAGGAAAAGAATAGTTACATAATAGGGAGGTTGGAGAGGTCGATACCCAGAATGAAATAAGGGATGAGGATACCATCCCTGCTAGGACGAACAATGATTTTCGTGGCCAGAGGATTGAAAAGAGGAACTGACGTACCAGTGTAATATGAGTAGGTATGATTGGTCGGTCTTTCTCTCTGTTTCACTCGCTATCAATGCAAAAGAGAGAAATGGATATAGAGTGATTCGTGCATGCAATAGAAGCAGCATGCAATTCATCAACCACACGACTCCCTGCTCCTGTTGGATGCTGGGCAGCCGTACCAGCATACCGTCAGAGCGTAGCAGCGCGAACCATTTCATCGTTCATCCTCGTCAACAATGCTTGCCAAGAATCGCGTATTACGTCGGAGCTGCTCCATCGTGAAAACAATTCACCGTTAGGGCTTTCTCGGAGAATGCATTATTCCAGGGATGCTGGACTGGATCCATAATTCCGAATCTGCACTCTGCATAATCATCCGTGAAAGTTAGCCATTGTTGATTGCACTGATATACTTCATGGTAGGGAAAAAAATTTAACCAAACAAAAAAAAAAATTATAAAACGTCAACGATGCTTTTTTAGGTTTCAGAATAAACCTGAAATTCTTTCTTGTTGCATCTTGAGATTGAATCGAGTACACGTTTTTCGCGAATTAAATATCTGCCTTAAGGACGAAGAGAAAAAGAGTTATTCACCTTGACGTGTACAAATGACCAAAGGATTTCATGATTCTCTAAGCTTTCTTTATCTACTTCTTTTCATCCATATGTATTGTGCATTACGTATTCGTTTCCGCTACTTCCTTTCCCTGTACTCGCTTCTTTCTTATTCTTGCGTAATTATTCAACCTTGTCCTTGTACTTTATCTGTCATATAAAGCGAATCTGCCTATTCTTTGCTGCTCGAGAGACGTTCGCAGGGTAAAAATAAAATGCAAAATTTTTTTGTTGTTGTAATAACAAAAATATACAGTATAACGATACTCAAAGGGGCGATAATCATTCTTAATGAAAATTAACGAAAGAGAGAGTGAATACATTCTAAGAAATCCTTTCCCCACGTTGTATTATTATACAACGCTGGTTCGCGAAAAACCCACGGGAATAATGTAAATTTACATAAACGAATTTTTTAATTCCAACATTCAACGAAAATTCCGTTTGCTCTCGTGCGATTTAACGACACGACGTTAGCCGACGACAATCTAGTACATTACAGTGTCAGCCTATTGGTCCTAAGCAAGGCGAGTTTTTTCATATCTCGCAAGAGTTTTCGTGTCGACGATACAGAGTCAACAAGAGCGACAAGGGGAACCAGAAAAAAAAACCAGTCAAGTGCAGCCGGAAATTTTTTTTTTAATAATAAAATGAAAACCAAAAAATTTCACGGCAATATAGATGCAAATGAAATTTTCGTCAATTCCTACACTGATTAGCATACCACCTAGTACG
>JARPRG010000231.1:106837-122705 GCA_031001745.1 Hartigia nigra
AAAAAAAAAAAAGTTCAACCTTCGTACCTAAGTCATACAAATTTCTCAACGTATGTATTTTCGCAAGGGTAGTTTTTCACCGTGTAACGATTTCGCAAACGTACACCGCAGCTACAGCGATAGTGGTAAAGTAACAAAGAAATGGAAATATATGTACTGAGTAGAGAAAGTACTTGGACCGGACGTTAACGGTATTCTTTACCGCTGTATTATCCGGCCTGATTGCACCAATAACGTCGGACACGATAGGAATCGCGAAAGCCGAAGTACTTAAGTGGACAGGAGAAGCCCGATGCGCGTGTAACGTAGTGGGCATGCAGCAGCGTACATAAAAAGCTACATTCTCAAATGACGACGTTTGCTTATGCGCGAAACGCACGAGATGGCAATTTTGAATCTGCGAGCATTAGAAGTAACATTTTCGCAATACAAATCACGCATGAACTTTTTACGCTGTTCGCTTCGTAAAACCTGTACACTTAACCAAACTTCATTCTTGCCCTAAGAGCTTGCAGGGATATTAAACAACCGCGTAACGCCAAAGGCTATCTTTACGAATGAAAAGACTTCGAAACGCTAAAGTAATACATGTTTTCCGTCTATTTCTGCACAAAAAAAACTTCTGAAAAGACACTGCAATCGTACATCCAATAAGCGTGAAGTCAGCATTGACATTAAAGCAAAAGAAAAAACAAAATCCAAAAAAAAGAGACAAATGCCGAAAAGTACACAAATTGCACAGGAGAGACCGACGTGAACGATGTAAAAGCATATCAAGAATTTCTGTGTAGACCGGCACGAGTAAACCATTAAGTAATTGTTAATCACCGCAATTACATACGCCTCGTTAAGCAATGACGTCTACGGCACAAGAAGGCAGGTAAAGGCTGAGCGAAAGTAAATTCACCGCGAGAACGGCTGACTTTGCGTCACGTCGAACCGTCAATCTTAAGCTGTGGGTCTGACAGGGAAAAGGGGAGTCTGGGGCGGGAATGCCAGGAGAGGGGAGGCGCACGCTCGAGCGACGCTTTGGGCTAATTACGCTCATGTAATTAAGTAATTAACTATCTAGAGGTTCGTGCCATGGGATGCCACGCACCCCCCGCAGCCCCTCTCTGCCCCTCCACCCTCGCCTACCTGCTCCTTCTCGTAAAACCGGGATCGCCCCTGTTATGGGAAACTCGCGGGTTCGCACTAATTTCACGGCATTCGTTTCGCAAATGGCGAATAAAATCGTTCGATCGCAGAAGCCATCCGCGTGTACGTGAACCTACAAACGTCAGTGTACAAATATTATGGTTAAATCAGCGCATCACTTAGCGTTACTACAGATGGACAAAGTATGTATTTATCTGTGATCAGCTTGTAATTAATATAATTCGAGTGGATATGATTAAATTCATAAATTAAATGCCCAAATTTTATTAATGAAAATCCGAATCATCAAGCCATGGCGAACTTGACGATTAATCGTGGAAACGCTGTTAATCGTCATCGTGTAAAGTTGATAGGTAAATAAAGCGCGTAATATCCAGCCGGTTCATCTAGATAGCTCAGACCATTCAAAAGTTACAGTCAATTCAGGGTCGTAAAATCGTAGTCGAGATAATGAAAAGGGTGATTACTGCATTGTGAGCGAGGCAGTAGCCCTGTCCTTGTCTCGCCCACGTAAGAATCACTCGCTCGGTCTCTCTCGCACTCACGACGTATATAGGAATCCTCGAAAATTGGACGGAAAAAGAGAGAGAGTGTGTGCCGCGACCTATGCTCTACAGTGGACTCTCGTAAGTTGCACGCGGTTTGAGGCTGTAGGGGAATATTATTTCCAAAAATGTGCAATCAATTCCAACCTCCACTCTTGGGCACCGCTCAGGCTCGATTCCTCAAAAATTTAAAAGACACACAGAGTGTAGCACGTCGATGATTCGATTACCTGCACTACGATTGATACGAGACTGACTTCGATGGAGGAGCGGCCAGCTCGAACCCGAAAAAATAGATTTAAGGCAGGTACGCCCAACTAACGAGAGTTTACCGTAATAATATTTTGAAAGAAAAAAAAAAAAAAAAAATCCTATACCCTGACGTATCATCTAATAAATTCTCAAAATGAGGATCTTATTCGTTTCTCGAGCTTCGTTCCGTCCGTCCGGTTGATCGTCTAATTCAGCCTGCAGCTCTGAAAACTCACTTTAATATAACCATGCGGCATCGAGTGGGCATGTTTACCGCTCCTGGTCTCGGCACGCTCGTGCACGAGTCACGAAACGCTTTAAGCGAATCACTGCGCGTCACGAATAGGCGATCCAGTACCGAACGCGAATATATAATGAGTCCTTCGATATATACATATATGTATACAGAGAGGAAATAATCACGCCTCTGATATTCAGCGATTAGTAATAAAGATCATTGATAGACAATTGAACCTGATGGGGAACCAATTTGCTTCGACCTTTGATCCCTCCCGCCCCACCGTATAAATATGTCAAATCATCTCGAAGGATTAGGATCGTGTGAGGAGATCGTAAAAACAAAAAATCGTCAAATCGCAAGAACGACGCACGGCGTCGTTACCTCTAGACGTGAATCTAGCATCTAGAATCTGGCGATTCATTAACGAACGTGCTGAGTAGCACAAAAACCTGAATTAATGTGAATTTGATCATATAAAAAAAGAAAAACAAAAGGTCATACCCATTGGTTGCAAACTGGACGAGCTCAATTAAATCGACTGAACAATTGTTGACGTAGTAAAACCCCGTGAAAATTGACAAGAATCATTTGTCTCGAGCAATTTGTCGCGACAACAATAGTACGACTTGTCTATTTTCACTTTTTGTTGTTGTTGTCGTACGCCTCTTTTTTTTTTACGGTTCATCCCTCCGTTACCGCCACCTTCGGACATTTTCTCAAAGGCCTCAGCCCTGGACGAACCCTCGAGGAGGTCACTTTATTACCAAGGTGAAATCCTGCCGTCGCCGTTAGCACCCTAGCCACGTGTACGCGTATAGCCGTCGTCATCCCTTCGTAGCCCGTCATTCCTCCGGCGTCTCCAGCACTCATTAATTCATTAGCAAGACGCAAGGAGGGAATCTTGGGACAGGAGGGATCGAGCCTCGTCTTCGCATCTGAATTTAAGTGGTAAAAGCTGCGCTTGTAGCCAGACCCCATTATTCTCTGGCCTCGAGACTAATAAGTGAACTTCCTCGTTCTGGCTTGCGGGCACGAGAACGATATAAATTCTGGTACGGCGTTATGGGCCAGTTCGGTCGCGGGAGACACGCGTGCGAAAGGAATTTTAATGTCCTCGAATAAATTGTCATAAAAAGAGAAAGAATAAGCCAACATTTTCGTAATGACGTAATTCTAACCACCGTACGACTACACCCATGTAGCACCGGCTGGATACCTGTTATGAACCTGAGCACGTGTAACTATTAAGTCTTTAAGTACGAAATGTCCGGTTTCCAAGTGAAAGTACTTGAGGTAATCGGACGTTTTATACTTAATGACCTAATATATACACACGCGTATAATATATTTTACGCGAAAGACCTTTCTACGCGATGACTGTCGTAACACCCGTTATGTAAATTAACCCTGGGTATCAAAGTCCTTTACAAAGTTTTCCACTGTTAGTGCGACGAGAGCGCTTCGTGGCTCCTTCGATAACTACAGCATCCGCTTTAACGATCTTTTATCGAGTAACCAAAGAAAAGCGGGAAATTCGTTAAACGTCTTGTGTAGAGTTTACATTTGAGTTTCGTGGTAAAGCGATGACGGGCACGAGGAGCATGGGTGTCTAACTCATTGGAGGATTGCGGCAGAGGAGAAGGAAGATGAAGAAAGGGAGAATAAAAAAAAAAAAAAGAGAGAGAGACACGTACACCAACACGGGCACTTTTGAGAAACGGCATCGCGAAAAGCTCCCTTAAAGCACCTAGGGAAGATTGATTGCGCCGCCGTTCGCGGCGCTAAAGCGAACGGAGTGACGTTACACTTTATCCCGAGTCAGCCGCAGGCACGCGCTCCCGTAATCCTACCGGGATCCTCGTTATCGCACCAGCTCAAAATTAAGTTCGATCCTGTGCGAAGCCAACGGGAGGAATATTTTTATCGGGATAACCCCCCCGTCGCTCCCATCCAACTCCCCTGATAACCCCTTTCAGAGTCAGTCGAGACGCGGCTATAGAAACTTCCTACGTTACATCTTCTATAGTTCGCGCGAGTGTAAGGAAAAGCTCGTACGCGGAAAAGCTCTAATTCTCATCTGCCACCCCTGTTGAATTCGCGAATCATCAGTCGGGGTCGATTAATGGATACGCGGCTAATAAAATGTGCGAGACTTCATCGCCAAGAACAAAGAATCTATAGGAAAGATCCCAGGGATGCTGTGCGACGTTTTGGAAAAATGGTTCAGATCTTTGACGTTGAGAGATGAATTGAATGCGATTGTAGCTTTTCGAGGTAAGCAATATTGGAAAGGGGGCAGATGGGTGAAGGGAAGGGATGGAAATCTCTTGTGGGATTTATAATGGGTCGGAAAAAAAAAAAAAAAGAGAGAGAGAGAAGTCCCGAGAGGGAAGCTTAATATTTTTTTTTTCCTTCTTTCTTCTTGCACACTGTATTTCCCGGTTCTGCCAGTTAATAACCCGGAGTGCCTTGCGAGTGCCTGACCTAGCTCAAAAGCACAGCTTTAATATTAGAGATACTGCTTAAGTTTCTCGGAAAACTTTCGATATGGGCGGTTCCTACGCGTGGTTTGAGAGACTGAAGATTGGCTACACGAGTTCACTTAGAAAATTTACCACCTCGTAACATACTACTTGTATCTCAATGACAGCATAGTTACTTGGGGGGAGGATAGAAAAAAAATATATACGCCATGTACAACACGTGTACGTAACTACACGTGCTACACATGTTTCTAAACTGCAGCATTCGGTTTATCGGAGAAATATTTGTTTTGGTCGTCCAACCTGATTTCGAATTTTTACTATCAATTATTTACTGATAAAAATATTCAGATTTTTCGTTGAAAAAAAAAAAATTGATATATCAAAGATTCCCACTGTCTATACAACTGAAAAAAAAAAAGAATATCAACAAAGCTTATCCAGTGTGAGAGATTTCCAAATCCCATATTGAAATAGAGCCTGTATTTCGTGTCCCTTTTGTCCCTCTCGACGCCCGAACGAACCGACAAGTCCACGGAGACATTCACTTATTCATCCGTTACCAAAAGGAAAACGTATACTTGACCGTACCCGAATGAATTAAGAGCCACAACAAGAAGATAGAAGAGATAAGCTCGTCAGACACCAATTACCATAAATAATATCGAGTAATTTGAAATTGAGAAAATGGGCTATTACAACGTTAAAAAAAAAATAAATAAATAAATTAATCACAAGATTGACCAATTCAATATTACGTATGAATTGTATCGGAAGTTAGAAATTTTTTGGAATTTCTCAGTAACGAACAATCCTTCTTCATGAAGCAACCACCCACCTTCATTGATATTCCTACGTATTGTTGGTTACTGTAGTTTAGTACTAATGAGACACGTATTACAGTAACAAGCAATGTGGTTGCAGACAGAAGAAACATCAACTGAGATAGTTAGGTTATACAAGGATAGTTAAGTAAGTACCTTGGCATGTAGGTATTGTCTGCTGGTAGGCTACGCGTATTGAAGCAAGCTGAATATCCTTAATGTTACGATGGGTCTAGGTATAGTATAGAATGTTAAGGTGAATAAGCGATGTGTCAATGTCTTGTAACTTGATGGATCGACCAATAGGAGGCCAATATGCAGTATTGCTTTAGGACTGACAAACTGCTAGCAATACGTCAAAACTCAGAGGTACAGAGAGAATCCACCCTTAGATGGTAAAGGGATATCAGATGAGAATGAAAGAAAATATAGTGGTACGGAATGACAGTAAAAGCAGTAAGAGTAGTAAGAAACGATAGATCCCAAACACGTATCCTTTTGGCAAAGAGGACTATCCTTCATTTAGGATTTTTTATCCTTTCTATTAATTTTATTCGTCCCCCTCTTATTATTTGTTCCCTTGACAAGAAATCAAGGAATGACATACTATTCTGAAAAGTCACGACTTCTTCAAAGTTGGACGATTCAGATATTTCTATTGGTCCAATTGCAAAGGGATGAAAAGATGTTTTTGTATTGTATTAACCACGCGAGGGTAATAGGCATTTATTAATACGTAATCAATTGATCTTTCTTTTTCACTTACCGAAAGGTGAGCGTGGTGAGAGGTCTGTAGCTCTTGTGGCTGTTGACATCCTGCATAGGCGTGCCCCAGAAGTCGTCCTCGAGTATATTGGAGACTGGACTCTGAGCGAGGACGTCCTTATTCCTGACGACAGCAGGTATGTCGTCATGTACGAAATCACTTCCTAGAGCGTTCAGATAACATCCAACAGCAACCAGGGCGACGGCAGCATAAACGCACCATCCCGGAGGATCGTTGTCACTCCCATTATCACTGCAGAAGGTCCTGGGAGTTCTTCTTTGACAGGAACAAATATTATTCCTGCGTTTCATCTTTCTGGTCGGTGTATATATGACGGATATCACTTTGACAACTGTGACGACGTTCAGCCGGTTATTATTATCGTCGACGGAGGCACGAGATCCTCGACGTCGACGTCGCTCAGACACATCGACGTCCGACTACTGTCGACACGCTAGCTCGACTTTAACTGTCTGACCGACTTAAGGCGATATCCACTGCGGAGGATCTGTATCGCGACGCGTATCCTCTCTCGCATTTCCATGTGAACCCGCACTCTTCCTTAAGGTTCACTTTCACGTAACGTTCAGGTTCGTCCATATGTACCCTGGTACATCCTCTGCAACGCAGCACAGTACACACGCACACGTTAACGCGACACTTGTTCGTGCACTATTCTTTTATCGATTCACATACCGGATATTAATTCGGCCGAATCTCTTTTCGATCTCATGATGACTTTATTCCTCCCTGTCTTCTTATTATCATGAAGCTATTCAACACTGCTAATTATATAATTGCCAAACAAACGTTCGTACTCAAACCACGAGTTCATAAGTTCGCGAGGAGGCGAAAGCTCTCAGGTACATTTTATTTCTTTTAGACTCATTAAATTTTCTTAAATAAACCTCATTCGTCCTTCATTCTACAAGATTAATGCCTGTATGTCAGTCAATGGTCTTAAACACTTAATTAAACTTTATCGTGAGCTTATCTTCGTTATCTAATCGATAAACCTGAATTCTACTCTCTGCCCTTTGATACAACGATACGTTCGGTTATTTCTTTTTTTAACGTTAAAAAACAATTCACTGCAGCTACCATTGCCAAAAGAATTAACGTTCAATTATGCGAAACTCGAAACTCGTACTATTCGCTAGCCACACGATGACCTACATACACATTCCAACCCGAATCTCACCCTCATTTTTCTATCTTCTTTTCAACCCTCTCCCTCTCACCAGGTTTCTCCCTTAATTTCGTTTCTACATTCTTATACTGTACAGTGGATACAGATGCATAGCTCGTATACCATGGTCTACATGATTGCTGTGATATAAGGGATGATTTTAAAGTGCCTACGTATACGTGAGAGCTGTGACTAGTGTGTTTTGTATATTTATGTAATTCTATATACGTATATAGAAATATATCTGTATAGCGCCCCAACGATAAACGAGTAGGTGTGTATCTCGCGCCTGACGCAAACCCCAGAATTTCCCTGCACTACTTCGGCAATTCCGATTCCTCCGTCGGCTGACTTCAAAAAAACGTACCTACTATAGTTCCTGTTATTCCGATCTGATGATTCTTCATGTTTTTTTTTTATCCCTCTTGTCGTTCTTTTATTTATCTCTTTCGTCTTTGCGTTTACTCGTTCTATCGAGAATCGAACTAGAAGCGAAGATAGAGAGAAGATCACGCTGGCAACAAAACAATCGGCCGTTGGATTTGATGGAAATTTTGAGGCGCGATAAATGAATCCTAGTGCCTAGAGTGAAATTTTGAGAATTTCCTTATATCTAATTTTTCTATCAACACCTCGCACATCTACGTGTCTTTTTTGTTTTTCTTGCTGTACGACGTACGTTTTAATTGTGACTTCACTGGCAGTGACTTCTTGCTTCTTCACTTCTTTCACCACTACCGATTCGTCGTACATCGACGAAAAATCGCGACGTGATTTTCACGAACCGAATGAAAAGTTGTCGCGACGCCGGTTTACGCGAGACTAAAGGACGACGGCATCCGCCCGGTTATATACTCGGCGCACTCTGACCCGCACAGTTGCGCAAGCGCCTTTCACAATCGGGTTCCTCTTGAGCTTTTCCACCCTTGTGCACCCCTTATAGCTTACACTGTTCCAGGCAATGTTCCCTCTTATATTGGCATTCCAATGTTTACACCTGCTTCCATGACTGATCCTTGGCGCAGCTCATTAATGACAGCACCACGTACTGAATGTTCAATATTTTTTCATTGTTAAAAACAAAGTAAAAAAAAAAAAAAAACTTTTCAACATTAAAGCAATTACTGATCTGTCTGACGAGTAAAATGATATTCTACTTACAAAGCTTCTTAATGTATCCAGCCACACTGAGTTGTGACTTCTCAAGTGACTTGTTCGCTCAGAATTGTTTTCACGATTACAGGGAAAAGGCGTAGATCCTGCTCCTTGGATTCATCCTGAATCCTGGATGTCTGGAAACGATCTTGTTGACGAGGCTGCGTCAGCATCGACCACACGAGGATCCTGTTAGTTCCGGTCGGTTCTCAAGGACTTGCTAGGCTTTTCGAAGACACTTCCGGAAGGACTGGCAACTGGTATACTCCGCGATAGTATAAGCAACTACAGATATACTTAACCGACGATTCTGCAAGTACATACCAGGAGCCTGGAAAAAAAGAATTAAAAAACATTTTATAAATCGAACGTTACCCTTGTCAACAATTTGTTACCCTTCTATTATAATTGTAACGTAAATGTACAATCTGACAGCTGCACTACACGAGTTCCATTGATATTAAACATTTTGAAGCCAAATCCTGTTCTGTGTATAAAATCTAGACGTACTTGTGCGAATTTTGAAACTCTGAACCAACTGACTGGATTTATTTATGCCCAAAGACAAAAAGAGAAGATAGTGGAAGAAACAGTTTAAAAAAAAAAAGGAAAGTACACACTAGGAGAGACTGAAAATACACAAGAATTTCAATCTCAAATCAAATCAGTTCAATAACATAAGGTAAAGAAATATGAGATAAGGCATCGACAAGCCCTAAGAGCATTGCCAAATAAATTGCCTAACCAAATAAACTTGCCAACCTGAACAAACAACGATACTAAGTAGAAATACTCGCGTTTATAAGTTGATAATAAATTCACACATTCTCTCGATTGACTCCCACCCCCGTCAGAAACTACCCCAACGGCACTTGGCATTCGGCGCAATCTCTGATCAGAGGATTAGGATCTGAAGTGTCGCTGATGAATTCGTTCACCGAGAAGGGGGATGTGGGTTACTTGATTGGTCCACTGAGTTAAGACACAGGGACTTCTTCGACTTTCTAGAGGCAGTTGACAACGCGATCTCAGGATAAAGAAAGACCGATACGAAGGAATAAAAGGAAATACAAAAAATAGGCACACGGTACAGTAAACTATACAAGACCAATAGCGTGCACCGGTATAAAACTAGTAAGAGAGATAAAGAGCAAGAAGAAGCATATATAGATGAAGCATGTCGTGTAAGCTGGATTTAGCAAGACTCTTTCACGGAATTGCCGTATAACTCGACAACTTCGTGAACGTTCGATACCTACCCGAAAAGCGTTAAGCTCACCAGAGGATTGACACCCTTACGGAGAAGAGAAAATCTTAAACCAGAAAGCTATAGTTATAATCATGACGCCCGAATTATTACGAGACTCCTATCTTACAATCTTCCAACCCCATGTCCGATCACGATCTTATCACATATCGCAAGAGCTATGGTTATCGGTCGCTAATCCAAATTTTCATAGCCGATATCAGAATGAGAAATGTCTGCGAGCCGTGCAGATTTTCAACTTCTATCTTCTTCTTCCTTATGGTCATGAGATTTCTCCACCGAGACTGTGTTCCCGTACCCCTCTCCTCCCACCCACCACCACCACCACCCGCGAACTCATAGTCAGGTTCGATTTGCGAATCAATCGTTCTCGATGTCTCTGGGCACTTTGCCACGGAGTTATTCGATTATGAAACTCCGATGACTGACTCGCAAGGATTCCCGAACTTCCTTGATACGCGACTGAGCTTGCTTCAGGAAATATCGAATACTCATCAATTCAGCTGGGTGGGGAGGGGAGGATGGATTAAGAGGTGAATGAGGAAGGACTGGACCGAGCAGCATCCGACTGAGGGAAAATGTACGCGTGACACGGGAGACAGAGATTGAATAATCTCTTTGTCGTCATTAAAAGGATTTTTTCTGTATACAAAAAAAGAAGCATTCTCTTCCCCCCCGCCCTATAAACAGCCACACTCTAAAGGGATCGCTTTTCGCGTGGAATTTCAAAAATTTTTCTTTTATCACAAACGACACAGAGAATCTATCGTTTTGTCTCACTCTCGACAAACATCCCGGTCTAGCAAAGCTCATTTCCCACGACTTCCGGCCGGTTAAACAAATCTGCGATGGGCGGGTAAACATCGGCAAAAGCGTCCAGCTCAAATTGGCCGCTTTCATTGTATTCCAATTACATTTCGCGTGTTTAACATACCGCGATGATTCGTGACAGCTATAAAAAAAATGGAAAAAAAAAAAGAATAAACCTTTTAGGTATGTTACACGGATAGCGCATATTTTCCTAATTCTCGTCCGGACAAAAGTATTGCTTTTGTCTTTCCTCTTTGTTCGTTTCTTCTCTCTGTCCCGTTATTTTTTTTTTTTTTGTTTAACGACTCCCACTACGCTTCAGGGGAACCGTTACATCGACAAATCAACGGATACGTACAGAAGGACTGTCGATGTGGTTAAGGAAAAACTTTTCCAATTTTCTCAACGTCGTATTTATAACTGCAAACTTTTCACGTCATATCCACTCCAGAGCGACTTGATGTGCGACTCCCCCAGCCTCCCACATCCCATGGCCATGGGCTGCCCAACCAAGTATTTTCACGAAACTCAGGAGCCCTTTAGCACTGGCACCCAACGTTTACAACCAGATAACATCATATCAACCCTCAACCCTTTGAAGATCCTTGTAAATAGCTGGTTACGTCAAGGCAACCTGCGAGACATTTTAATGTAAAATATCATTGGATCAGGTTAGGTTCGAAAATAAATACACAAATTTCACTACTCTTGCCAATTGACAGATCTGTCAACAGTATCAGCTTGACCAACCCTTACAATACCTGCACCGTTTTTACACCCTTGTTTTCAGAGTTTCTCCTCGTAAAATACGTTGCGCGTCGTTTCATTAAACTCCTGAGGGTGCGGCAGAAGGGTTAACGGCTGGCGAATAAAGCAGCGTCGACACGTGCTGTCGCTCGCGACGTAAAGAGTCGAAGTGTTGTCGGGCAATAAAAGTGTCGCGAGGCCGGGGCCAGTTCCTGAAGTGGAAGGAGTAAGAGAGAAGAGGGGCAGGATGGGAAAGAGCCAAACGTATCACCGCGATTTTACGCTCCTTAATAATCCACGGAGCAATTATTTCTTTACGAGTGACCTTCCCGGAAATTAATTGTTGCCCATCCAAAGAGGGTTAGGAGGGAGGTGAGTACCACTCTCCTGCGACCTGGACCCTTCATGAAAATGTATCCTGACGCTCTACATATACATAACACTCAGCTGCACGATATATACCCCTTTATTTCTTATGGCAATGCAAGTCCTATACCTGCGGCTTTTTATTTATGACTTCAGAAAGGATTCTTGTACACTCGAGAGCAATAATGGTTTTCCTGTTCACAGTTGTAATAGCCTTAATTTAGAATAGCGTTTTGCTGGACCATTTTAGCTCTCCACTGTACCAGGTATCCTGTATGCAGGATACCTAAATACAGGATATTCCGCGTAAACGTGATACTCCACTCATGATTATTGCATTTCGGAAGTACTTGACTAAACTTTCAAATGAGAGAAGGACGGGGATGAAAGGGTTAAAAAGTCGGAGAAAAAAAAAGATCCGAGACAGATAGAGATAAAGAGAGAGGAAGACTAACGCGGAAGCAAATAGATCGCTCGCAATCCACGCTATTTATCGAACTTTTCAAGTATACGAAAAACATTCGTTAATTGCGAAAGTTTACGCCTGAAATTCCACCGTTATTCTCCTCCCGCCAAACAAACGTATTCCAAGCAAAATTGCACAGATGCTGACGAAAATTTAATATTATCCCGGAGTAACATGATAATTTACCGAAAATTCCTTCAAACGCGAGAGTCCCGTCAGAGATTTTCCCAAATACCACAACAAGGATTAGGTATCTATACATTTTCATCGTAGTATTCGTAAACAAAAAAAAAAAAAAAAAAAAGTTTCCAATTCACGAAACTTCCCAGATCACCCTTGGTCGTGTTCGCCAATTAGCAACTGGTTAAATCACGCGCGGTACAAGGAATCAGGTGCGACAGGCAGGTAACATTAACCTGCACGAAAGTCCCTAGAGTCACGTGCGACGACAGACCCAGACGGAAGTAAGCACTGTAGATGAAGAGAGACAGAAATAAAAGAAGAAGAGCATAAAGAAAAATTATCGTTCGAGTTCCTTTGACCCTTTGACACACGTAAAATTCGTATGCAAATAAAAGTCCAGCATCATTGACACAGCGTTCGGAATATCGAAGTACCGATCGATTATCGATTTCGATAATATTGATTCGTACATAGAATTGAATGTCAATAGGATAGGGTACGTTGTAAGGGTTGTAAGGGTTTGCGTCACGACTTAAACGTACATATATTAACACAGCCACATAAAATACATTCTCTTCGTCCGATATCAAAGTCTTCTTACAACAGCATCTAACCAACCTAGCCCTCCTTATCCGATGCTCCAGTTTGCTAACTTGCTCCAGAACACCGTCCGACTTATCTCCGTAATAGATTTACCCACGTGCCGGGTCTCAGTACCAACCTGAGATGCTGCATTCTCTAGGCAGATAAATATATATATAGACATATACACATCAGAGTACCCGAGACAACAGCATTTATGAACAAGGACAACAAAAGAATCGACTACCAGATACTCTTCAGATATTATCCAAGAGTATGATTAGACATTAAAAAAAAATAGTCTATGAGCAGATTTCTAAGATATGCCAATCCAGATGATCCGTTCTATAAGAGGATATGACGTCACTCTTATGATTCTTCGATGGACCTGAATTCAGAAATAGTTTTTCAGCACGTTAATATTCATCCCTGGTGAACATAGGTTTCCTCTTAAACAAGGCGCCAAGTACGAGCTGAAGGTAATACTTCCCTTTCGCCATTAATCTTGCTCTGTCCTGGACACGCACTTCTCGGCACGTTCAGCTTCATGGCAGAAGCGCCTAACCACCCCTGTTCCGTCCCCCAGCAACCCTGCCTATCCACCTACCTATCTACCTACCTACCTACCCTATTCCTTTGGGCTAATTTGGTTATTTACCTCTGAGCCTACACACACGTCGATTAATCAAAGGGATACAAGCTGAATTACGTAGGGTCGAACGGGAAGATGAAACGGTTGATTTTGTTTTTCGATCAAAAGGCAGTTAAAGCTCGCTACTGAAAAGTGAATAAAGATTGAAATTTTCACGGTTCAAAGTGTTCTCATTTATTTCCCTTTTATTTTTAAATAATAATAATACCCACCTCTCATTATTTACTTAAAGAGAGTGATGACTGGGACGTGTATCGTTGATTTCCTTAGATCGATTACGTAATAGTGATTTTTATTAATAAATAAAAAAAATAAATAAAAAATTTCTACTTGTCCAGAGCTGCGGGGGGAGGTCAAAATCGCGTGGTTTTACAAAATTGCTATAATTCACAGGAAACAGCAACGAGCACTCACGAAATAGAACAAAGCCGGAAACAACACAGGAAAAATTGGCGAATTTCAGTGGATTCGGCCAGTTTTTCATTTCGACGCGACGTCACACCGCGAACGTTATTCGAGATTAATCCTCGCGACAAAACAACGCCCGCGCTGCCGTTTCACATAATTCATTAATACTCGGCACAGCGATCAATGTAAATAAAAAACAAAAAAAAAAGAAATACCTGCTGACCCGTCTTTATTAATTTCCCGACAGTAAACGTCACACGGAAACGCAATTCCTTCTGTACCATCCACATCTCTGTCGTTCTCTCTGAACCACCCTTGAGAATTTCATCCCTGATGGCCCAGAATCGCACACGAGACTGTTCAGCAAAACGATCGTACTGCGATCCGACTGCAATCTAACTCTGAGCCAGCCGTCGAAATTCGACTCGTCCATCTTGAATTCGACGTGAGATATTTCGTCACGTCGTAAAACACGTGCCATATAAATTCGTCGATATAATTCAGGGTGCGTCAACGTTGAGACCCATGCGAAATTCAACGAAGTAACGTTGTTCTACGTCCGTTCCATCGTCTCCATAAACAATATTTCGCAAATCCTATGGAAAAATGTGCAAACACTCGTAACACTGGTTACAGCAGGAGCATCGAAACAAACACGTAGCGAGTGTCCTGCAGCTAATGAGCTGCAGCAGCCAATAATTAATGCCTTGGCATGTAAATGAGAAAGTCCAAGGACACTAATGACGTCGGTACTTACGGATATAACGTGACGTCAAAATCTCACCGAGCATAACAACAGTTCGCAAGCAGCCATTAGGAACTTTTATTCTCTGTCTTCCCTATAAGTGTTACGTAACATGCCCAAGATGCCCAGAGTGAAAGAAAGTCGAGCAGCCATTCACGAAACCGAGTCACTCACAAAAGTGAGTAAAACGAAGTATTTATAATTCCAATGTACAATAAGCAAGCTAGTTAAAGGGTGAGTTCGCAATGTTAAGAGCGTAGACTTAAGTCGCACCCACGTATATAGGCAAGATAACGGCGGTTCCGTAAGCGAGAGCCATGCGACATGACGCGTTTACGGCTTACGAAAGTCAGCAAAGTCTGCCGCAGATCGTGTATAGGTGTATAGCGCAGTCAGGTACGGAATAGGTACGCGCAGTGGTTAGGAAAGCGGGAGAAGGCGGTGTATTTGTGTATTGTTGGGGTATGGTTGAGCTCGTAAAAACGTTCCATAAAAGTGCTGCAATCGGAGCAGAGTGCGTCTGTGACTGACGGGGTTACCCAGCCAGCGAAATATATTACCGCACCGCCAGCGCAACATGCTCCTCGCGAAACGTTATGTTTGTCCAGACGGCAGTCTGGGTGCGCCGGCATTTTTATTTGCATTTGTCCAATCCAGACGCGTCGCGACGCCACCCCATATTCATCCAGTGGCAAAAAGTAAGGTTAACCCCTGCTGGTGGACATTTTTTTCAAATCAGTATTTCAAACCCGTGAAGACTGATAACAACGTCCTGGAGTGACGTGGGATAATAATTAAGAGATTAGAGGACGAGGAGAGAGGCAGGGGAGTAGGAGGGTGAAAATAAATTAAAATCTAATATTTCACGACACCTTATAGATAGGATCATGGGTATTAACGACTCATTCAGAAATAGTGAATTGGCATAATATTTGTATGTCATTAGATGAGAGAGAGAGAGAGAGAGAGAGAGAGAGAGAGAACACGTTGGGCAAACTGCCTCTGGCATATGCGAAATCGTTCAATAAT
>JARPRG010000232.1:0-29112 GCA_031001745.1 Hartigia nigra
CACTGCTCTTTTGTGTTATTACTGCTGCTTATATGTAATTATGATTTAATGATTATTTAATAATTAATAAAACGTTACATGATTCCTTATCGAGTACTACTTGGCGGGTTATATTTAAGATATTTGCTTCCAAACACAGATACAAGAGTTGACTCGGGTAAAGAGACTCGGCGGACCGTGCCTTGTCCAGCCGGTTGCCTGTACTTGGCGCGAGACTTGACCGAGTCTCTTGATGACCGTTATGTCTTGAAATTTGAGAACTTAGCAGTCGAGATAAATTTCGGACCAAGCAAAATGGTAAATTACACTTTTTGAAAAAAATTCCATGTTCAAATCATCATCATCATCATCATCATCATCACTATCCATGTCGATTTCACTTTCCACCATCAGAAGATGAATTAGAGATTTATTTGATCTATGTTGACTTAAATACAGTGGTACTATCTCATTACCACCCTCATTCGCATCGCGTTCTATACCGTAAACATTAATCACTAAATCATTAATCGCTTCGAATTTTGGAATATCCTTTAAGCCAATAGGAAAATTTATATCTTCGTACTTTAGCACTGAGCTGAAATGTGGGTACGAATTGATCCTGTCTACATTTTCTTTAGCTGGACGAAGAGCTGCCGTAACAGATAAGAGAAAACAATACGGATCGTTATTACTAATATTCACCACTGCTTTTTTGTTCCGCACGTTCTTAGGCAATTCGATCAATGTCGATAGACCACCATGTATCGGTATATATCTCTTGATGTTCACCGCCAAGTTTATTATTTCCAACAACGACCAGCCTGATTCTCTTTCTTGGAACTCTTCGATTTTAGTTAATAATTTTCCCAGTACATTGATATTAAACCACTCGCTGATATCTGTGGATGGTAAAATAACTTCGTTTCTCGTATTAAAGAACTTTAGTTCCTCAATAAGCTCATCGCCTTTCATTGTCTCGAATTTACAGGACAAGACGACGTTCACTTTTAAATTTCCATCTTTTCAGAGCGCATTTTTGACTCTAACGGCGAACAGTTTTCTTGAATCTTCCAGAAAATGCTTCAAGTCCTTGTGTCGCAGATTTGCTATCACCCCCGTTCTTACTCTCCCCCTGAAGGCCGATTCCAAGTCATCCTAACGTACTCTATCTCTTCTTTTCTCTCTCACCGTTCCTTCACCTCATTTTTGAAGGTGTCGTTTAAATTTTTCATTCAACAATTTAAGTATTCCAATGGTTGTCAAAATTTTGGTTTTCTCGCCAATCGTAAGAGTAACGTTCCGCAAAATTTTGTTTAGAAGTCGAATATTTGGAGTACCGAACTTCAGCCACTTTCCAATTTCCGCAATCGATGATCCTTTCTCCAACAGTTTATATGCTCCTTCCATAATCTGGATTAACTTCTTACACTTTGCAGAATCCATTTTCCCTCATTAAAAGCTTTTACAATAAGGTGCACTTGATAAGGTTCGAATATCAATGTTTGCTCCGCATGACGAACGATCTTTTTATAAGACTAATGCATAATTTCTCCTCATCCTCACCCATCATCTTTTTCCGGATATAATAATAATATTAAAACGGTGCGAAAACTTATACATTTAAATGGACAACGATTATAATTGCCGAGCGAATAAATGTTCTATTCTATGATTAATGTGTCCTTCCAAGAACATTATTCGGCTCTGCGTCGGCGGTACTATATACAAATCTAGGGTTACGTCATCATCATCATCATCGTCGGTGGTAGCTCTTAGCCATCAAAGATATATGCTGAACATAATATCTAACCTTGGAGTAACCCAATATTTCCAACACTCTGAAAGCATTGATCATCTCACTGGAGGGGTGTATATTATATACGGAAGGACTTAGCACGTTATTCGCTAAGTCTAAACATCTCCATCGTCTGCTAGTCTGCGCAACGTGCGGCAAAGGGGTAAAGGGGGCTGCTGCTGCGGAATCGCAAGTGCAAAATTCGGCAGCGTACAAATGGTCGTCGTCGTCGATCGTCTCTTTTGAAATCCGCCGCCTCCACGTGCGAGGTCAATGTATCGTGGATAGGGGCTGAGGGGGAGGTTGCAATAGAAGATTCCATTGCTAGAAAGTACTCGATTACGTCCGCCGTAAAATTCTTGAAATCTGCCGTAAAGCTTCTGACGCCTGATGTAAAATTTCTGAAATCTGCCATAAAACACCTGAAATCTAACGTGAAACAAGTTGGGGGCCCACACCCCTCTACCGATTACGTCAAACCGAGGGGTTCGACGTGAGACCCCCTGTCGATGACGTCAAACCCAGGGGGTCGACGTGGACCCCCTACAGATGACGTTATACCGAAGGGTCAACAACGCATGCGCGCGCACACTTGACTAACCTCTCTTTCTCTACCTATATCTCCATCTCACTTAGCACGGATCCGAACCTTCCTACACTCCAGAGTGTCGGTAAGTGTCGGTGCAGGCATCTTAATCCAGAACTCTCTTTGTATATCTACTGTCGATGATGAAAATGAGATGCTCTAATTCGGATAAAAACGATATCAAACAAGAGCTCTTGTTATCTAATGGCTGCCTTAGACTTTATACAAATATATTCGTACTTTTATATTTCAGTTGACTAATTATAAAGGAGAATATTATTTGTATGTGACTAACTACTACATTGAGCAGATATTGAATATTTGCATTCAAATAAATGAATATAAGACTGCATTCTATTTTGATTTTTGTACCTAACAGGTTGTCATTAAATAAATGTTTTAAATTCTTTTTTGTTTCATTCCAAATCCATTGATGATATTGATTCATATAATAACGACAGGAAGATGGTCAAAATCAAAATGTCAATACCATTATTTTAAAACTAGATAGATGTTCCTGACTCAATAGTCATGTCAGGTGACGCAGGATAAAAATGACGGTAATTTTACATAGAAAATTGTTTGAAAATAAAAAGACACTTAATTGGCCATAACTTCCGAACGCGCCGGCCGATCTGGTCCAGTTTTTGCGAATAACCATCTTTAACGGTAATACAGATTCCCTCAAAATTGTTTTTTTAGAGACGATTACGTCACGAAGAACTCGAAACATCGCGAGCGCACCTTAAGCTTCTCCGCCATGATGGTTTTGTCTGTGTTCGAGTCAGTTTGAGCGCTAGCGATTATATGAGGATCCAGTCTTGGTCTTTGTTCATATCTTATAATTAGACCATATACTACTGCACCGCGCTTTAGCTCCATATAGTTGGCTCCTCATCACGACCGATCGAACTAATTTTTTTCGCTATCATTTGTTGGTCGTTTGTCGGTGAATGATGGACTATTCTAAACGGTTATTTGTTTATATAAATTTATATTATTTAAAAAATTTATTTATTTTAGCTAGGGAATTTTTTTCAAATAGTCCCTCCATCGTCATATTTTCAGTTGACGTTTATATAAATCGATGTAGAATCGTTTGTCGGTGATTAATGATCTATTACTTACAAGAAAAAGTTCATATTTTCCTTGTAATTGGAAATAAAACAAATGTGACGTCCTGGTTGTCGCCATTATCGTTTCGCGGCAGATTCGACTGCGTGAATCTGGCGAGGTGGGTTCGTTAGCCACCAAAGCTCTGATTAGCACTCCAACGAAGTCCAATATCCCGCATTGGATTATAATGCTCTCCCGATCAAGATATTTATTGTTAAAAGTTAATAAAGGGTTTTATAAATAATAATGCAGGTGCTACTGGAGAGCACTATAACTAACTTTATTCGTTCTAGGGTTTCCGAGGTTTTTCATACCTCGTGCATTAATTAATGACCACCAATCGTTTTAATTATACTACCAATCATTGGCCGGCATTCCTGCTTCGATTGGGATCTTGCAGAGCAAAATCGGTTTAGAATCACAAGTTTTATTATTAAAAATGTGTTTCGATACCCCTGTATCCATTTCTCAGCCAATCACAGCATTTCGTGCTTGCCGGGCAGCAGAGGTATGATTTTTCATACCTCGTGCATTAATTAATGACCACCAAATGTTTTAATGAGACTACTAATCGTCGGCCAGAGTTTCTGCATTGATTAATCCATCTGAAAAGACAATCTGTTCAGAAATATATATTTTATCGACCGTAAATACACCCGTATCCAGTCTAGCCAGACTACATCGTTTTTCTAATTTTTTACGGAAACTAAGGACAACCAAACGTTTTAATGATTACTAATTTTACACGTACGGGTTTTAGATGGATTTAATTAATTACGTTTATTCAATTCTTCTTAAACATTATACGTGACTGGTTAAACCCGTCTAAAACCCATGCGTGTGAACTTAGCCTATGATATTCGTTACCAAACGATTACGCATCGATTGAGCACCTGAAAAACTTATTCGTTAAAAAAAAAATTTTTTCGGCTAATTTCATGGTCAAATTTGGATTATTTGATTATAATATAACGATTCACCACCAAATGCTTCAATTAGCCCACCAATGACATCCAATCGATTAGGTATATTAAAAAGTAAAAAAGTTAAAGTTGTCCGGCTAACTTCATGTAGGTGAAAAATTAAACATCGATTAAACCATTATTTTGATGGTTTTTTAAGGGTTTTTGGTGGACCAATTACAAAATTTGGCGATTGATCCATTTTTCAGAAAATTATAACATGTCATCTGTGAAATTAACCGCAAAAAATTGTATGTTTGATTAATTTGGTTGAATAGGTCTATTCAACCAAATAAATCAAATACAATTGTTTAGAATAGGCCTATTCATCCAAATTAATCAAACATACAATTTTTGCAGTTAATTTCACAGATGACATGTTATAATTTTCTGAAAAATGGATCATCCACCAAATTTTTTAATTGGACCACCAAAAACCCTTAAAAAACCACCAAAATAATGGTATTGGCAAAAATTTTAAGTCAAAGATGTAGAACTAACTTCACATAGGCTATTACTAAGTTTACACGCACGAGTTAGATGGCTTTAACCAATCACGTTTGTTGCATTCTTCTTAAACCTTATACGTGATTGGTTAAACCCGTCTAACCCTTACGTGTAAACTAAGTAATAGATTGGCTAACGTAGTGCGTCATGACACAAAATATAATACGACCATGAAAATAAGCCAAGTCGTTTCTACAAACCAATCAAAATTATTTTCTCCACTTTTCCAGTCTTACGATTGGCTTGCAGAAACAACTCACGACAAACGTTAGGAATAACGTCTCATTGTAGATCCGCCTTAACACGGCATAACCCGGATCCCTGTATTTTGCTGCTATCAGTGCTTTTCGTTTAGACTGGTTTAGACTCTGTGGTTTAGACGCGGGTGACACAATTGCGGTCTTGAGCGCTCTTGCAATGCGCTACTGTCTTACTGTGTCAGCTTCTTATTGTCACGATTTCTGGGAGATCTATGGTAAATAAAGAAAATGACATGGAGTCCAAACCGAAGGAAGAGAAAGAGTATAAATCAGGCACGCCTAAGCCCGAGGTACGTAAGTTAATAAAAATAAGTATGTTCGAAAGTTTGACAGTAGAATCATTTCATATCATTATTATTAATATATAATTTTTATAAACACAATAGCTGTATTTGAGTTTATGTGTAGTACAATATTTCTTACAAACATTGAAAAACAGTCTGTATATCTTATACTTTAGACTTCTCATCTTTTCGAGAATCCCCTTACTCAATACGATATAAGCAATCAAGCCATGACCACCCACTACCACCACCATCAGCACTGCCTCCTCCAGTGCCTAACGTTTCTGTACTACGCGTATTGATCTCGCACCGCTCCACCCTCAAACCTCCAACCTTCTGACAATTCATTGTTACTGGACGAAATTCATTCGATGTGTGATTGATTCAGAAATTCGAACGCTTATTATTAAGTAACTTGGTTATCCATTTGTGATCTTTTCTTTTGGAAAATTATATATGTGCAAAATTGGTATATATTTAAATTTCGTATTTGCATTTGGCTCTCGTGTTGTCATTTAAATAAGACTTCTATGTAAATATTATTTATAATACTTTATTGAAATTATCATTTATACTTATATATTGTGGTTTAGTGTTAAAAAGCTAAAGATGTTATAATGAATGAATATAAATATTTTTGTTAATTGGGCATTCATGTAATTGTACAAATTGTATAACATTGTGTTCTTGAAAGCCAATCGTTTACAGATAGTAAAGGACTGCAAAACCTATAAAGTTCCTAGGTGTGAAGAACACAGTGAAATAGCTCCATGCGTACAAGCACAACGACTTTCATCTTTATATCATGGGACTTGGCCTGTGGAACGAAATCCTCGTATTAACCAGCAAATGCTTGTTTCAAGTCAGCAAAGTGCATCTCATACATTGCATAATGTAAGTAAACTCAATATTTAAGACTATAGCCTATGGAACAAAAAGCATTGTAGACCATTTTGGCACAAGATTTTATTTTATGTCTTATGGAGATTTATTAAGACAAGTTTATAGGTTGTTTCAATTATTTATGTTTAAATTAAATATTATAAAATTGAGTTATTATTATTTTTATGTTCTGGGACTTGTGTAAAAGTATATAAAAGGAAGTATAGCATATGCAGGGTAGATTAAAGATTTCATGACAAATTAAGAATGCTGATTAAAATAAATCTTAAAACTCTTTATCTCAATAGTATGATAAGTTCAGTTTGCACAGTATGTTACTAAGGATATGTTTCAAAACTTATTGTGAGTTCTGTGGGTCCTGCCAACTTATCATTGTATCTTTATTCATTCCTGTATTTGAGGAAGACATAATAATAAGTTCCCAGCACTTACAGTGTTTGCAGTAGGTTTTGAAAAACCCTAAATTAACTGTAACAAACTGAATGAAATATTCTAAAACATTGCAATTAATGCTTAGGGATGGTTAATAAAATTAATATCTAATATATTTTAAACACTTGAATGATTTTGATCCTTATAAGGACCTTTTAAGAATCTATTCTTTAACTTTTTGCACTCCATTGGAGTTATAGAGCATATATTATGAATGTTCCTGTAGCAGAGCCAACGGAGTGCAAGCGATTGGTTTCATTATTCAATTTGGCATATCAAGACAGTATTGTAGGCTTAAATTTTTTTTTTACAAATTATATAATGATATGGCGCCATTTTGTTAATATTATGAGATTTTCATTAATAACCTTATGGTTTTTGTGCAGGACATGACCAGTGTTATGAGTTTCTCCTCAAGTTTTGGAATTGGGACAGGTAGTTCCTTGGAAATGCAAGGTCAACGGAGGCTTGGCGTAAAAGTTGATGTCGTCTACAGCTTGCTTGGAATGTTAGGTAGCACAGAAGGTCGTGAAGATATGAGTGCAACTTTGCTTTCAATGAGTAATTCAGTGGATAGCTGTTTAGCAATGAGGCAATCTGGATGTTTGCCTTTACTTGTTCAGTTAATTCATGCACCTGATCAAGATCCTGACACACGGAGTCGAGCTTCTCAAGCGCTTCATAATGTTGTACATGCAAGAAGTGATGAAAGAGCTGGTCGTCGAGAAGCCCGAGTACTTCGATTGTTAGAACAACTAAGAGATTATTGTCAGATGTTGAAAATGTCACTCAAAACGGGGCAGACCTTCGATGATCTAGAAAAGCATCCCGGACCAGCTGCTGTACCAACTGCGTTAATTGCAGCCTTAATGAAGCTCTCTTTTGACGAGGCGCATCGACATGCCATGTGTCAACTTGGTGGTTTGCACGCAATGGCCGAATTAATTGAAATGGATCATACAGCACACGGCAGCGAATGCGATGACCCAAATTGCGTGACGCTCAGAAGATATGCAGGGATGGCTTTAACGAATCTTACTTTTGGTGATGGTAACAATAAAGCTTTACTCTGCTCGTTTAGAGCATTTATGAAATCTTTAGTCGCGCAGCTTAGAAGTAACAGCGATGATCTTCGACAAGTAACGGCCAGTGTATTGCGAAATTTGTCTTGGCGCGCTGACAGTTGCAGCAAGAAAACATTGAGAGAAGTGGGATCTGTAACAGGATTGACAAATGCTGCAATGGAGGGACGTAAAGAATCTACTCTTAAATCTATTTTGTCTGCACTCTGGAATCTTTCAGCTCATTGCAGTACCAATAAAGCAGACATATGTGCTGTCGAAGGAGCACTAGCTTTTCTTGTGGACATGTTAAGTTATAAGGCTCCATCTAAAACATTAACCATAGTCGAAAATGCAGGAGGCATATTGAGAAACGTATCCAGTCATGTAGCAATACGAGAAGATTATAGAGAAATTCTAAGAGAGAGAGGCTGTCTTCAAGTACTTTTGCGTCAACTAAGGTCTCCCAGCTTAACCGTTGTCAGTAATGCTTGTGGAGCACTTTGGAACCTCTCTGCACGATGCTCTCAGGATCAGAGATTATTATGGGATTTGGGGGCTGTTCCAATGTTACGTAGTCTTGTACACTCCAAACATAAAATGATCTCCATGGGTTCGAGTGCCGCATTAAAAAATTTAATCGGCGCCAGACCGAGTGGTAGCAATCTTGTTCACTTGGACTCTACTGCAAGAGGACTCGGAATTTCCACTTTACCAAGTTTAGTTGCTCGCAGACAACGAGCCCTCGAGCAAGAACTCGATCAAAATTTAGCTGAAACTTGTGATAACATAGAGCCTAGCACATCCCCAATAAATAAAGGCGATAAATTCCCTTTCAAGGTGGATCGAAGTTTTGTTGATATAAGTGGACGAACTGTACGTTCTTCTCAAGCGTCTTATGGCCAGACTAGTTCCTCAAGTATTAGATACAATGGCGTTGACCGCAGTGAAAGTAGAGAATCCATACGTTCGGTATCCAGTGCACATTCAGATACTGTATTCGAAAGAGTTAATCGACAATCTGCTGTTGATGGAATTTCGCCCGTGAATACACAGATGAAGCAACAATGTTCTTCATTGCATTCTGCAATAGGATTTGATGTTGGACAATCAACAGCTAGCTCTACAAAACTGATGTCTGTGGAGAACAAATATTCACTTCGTTATAAATGTATAATTCCAGACCATGTAAAATCAAATATTGGAGCGCAGCATATTGAAGATCCAAAATGTATAGCATCTACAATGTCGTGGTCGTCCTGTGCACCAGATCAAGAATTGGAGTGTTCTCAAACTTTTTTACAGTCTTCCATTGGAGATACATCTCTGAATCAAGAATGTAAAAAAGGAGTAACAAAAATAGATGAATTAAGGTCTGACATCTCCAGCAATAGTGAAGCGAAGAATTATCTAAGATCAAGTTATCAAATTCCTGTTAACGATTTCAATGCTAGAGCCTTGACATTTACTACAACTTCCATAAACAAGAATGTCAGCGCTACGAAAATGGCAAACTCTGGAATAAAGTCGAATGATAAATTATCGCAAGCAGAATGTGTTACATTAGTTGACAATAGAGAAAAGATAAGTTTTACTGAACAGCATGCTGGTGAATACTCATTTGATAATTACTCTGAAACCAGTATATATCCACCAATCGATTGTGATATGTCGAATATCAAACAGAATGTAATGGAGGAGCCAAAACAATCTCAATTCCAAGTACAAGATGAATTACAATTCGCTCATGAAATTAATGATAAAATACGTTGTAAGGAGGGCAAAACGTATGATGCTTCCTTAAATTATGTAGAAGTTACATGTGATACAGAAGAAAAAAAGTTTGCCGGTATACAAGGAGACTTATGTATGCAAGGGAAATCTCCAGGCAAAAGTTTAATGAATAGTGAAATTCTCCATACTCCAATATATTTCAACAACACGGAAAATGCTTGGCAAGAATTACCAAACTCTGCTGATATCCATTATGAAAACGCTTCGGATAGAAATAGTTTTAAAATTCAAAATCAGAATGGTTAGATCATTTTTTATCTATTTAAATATAGATTTCTCTTAAGTGTTAATATAACCGCATATGTATTTGTGACAAATTTCAGAAGAAATAATAGAAAATGGACGAGCAATCCACGAAAAAGAACTTTCAGCTGAATGCTCTATTAGAAATTACTTTGGAAAAACCATTGGGGCGGATGATGCACAATTTTCAGACGATTACTTTTCTGTTTCAAACAAAATGCAGTACGTATAATAAAGAATATTACTGTTATAGTAAATGAATGACATTAAGGCTGTGTTTAGCTGTTTTATGTGTGCACACGTACACAAAATGATGACGTCAGAAGCGACGAAACTAATTTTCCATTTTTCTCAGTCATTCACCGATTTATCAAAATCTTCGACGAGCCAGCTTCTTTGTACGATATGGCTGACGTCATCATTTCGTGTACGTGTGCACATATAGAAAAGCTCAACTGCAGTCTTAAGGGGAGGTTCCACTTTTTCGGGCGGATTCAAGTGTACTTTAAGGAATTTTTGTTAGAAAAATTCGGGTTTATTCCATTGAAATTCAGTGAATATCTTTCTTAATGTTTTAGCATGATGTACGAATTTTTGTGTTACAATATTGATGCCCTAAGGCGGAATGAGCTGAGCTGTGCAGCTACTCTACAAGCTGGACCACGATTACGTTCCAATGATCGGAAAGTAAAAAACCCGGCATTCTTATATCTGGAAGATGAGTCTCTATCGTTCCTACTACGATCGGATTGTTAATACATTTTTTTTTTTACAAAGTGGCACAATATCGAAAAGTATAAATTTTTTTTTAACCTTATTGATTCCCTACAAATCGTAATTTTCAGCTTAGAAAGTTGTTCATAGTAGAAACTATAGCTAGATATGTTCTTAATAGGCCCTCCAAATTTTAAGTCAATCGGTCCATTGGTCACTGAGATATCGTGGGCTTGAGTTACAAAAATGTAGTTTCGAGAAAAACGTGTTAAACTTTTGTGTATTCTCGATAAAGATAATAGGGCTATATTGTGGATCTTCATCCTCCAGATAGAACTCATATTCCATGTAATTTCTACCTGCTGCGCGCCAGTTTCTTCAAACCCCAATAACTCCGATAATTTTGGGAATTTCTGAATAATATTTGGAAAAAGTGGAACTCCCCTTAAAGAAAAATTTATTTTTAAAATAATTAATAATGCACAGGGAGCCAGACAGCAGCAATGCGATAACTAGTGAGCAATCAAACTCTCTATCTCAAGAAACTATAGTTGGACAACAGATGTATGAATCTCAGAATAATGTGATTATCAATTCAGGTAAGCCTAGTAATTATTAATTTATCTTGATACAAATATCATTATTATGATTCAGTTATAATCTTGTTCAAGACAAGAACATTAATATTAGCCCTTTTTCGAGAATCATTAAACCTGTCTTTGATCACTCAAAGGGTTGATTGAACTGCCAGTTGTATTTCAAGTTTTGTTTTTTGAAATGTACAAATCAAACATTTAATATAATTGTATTCTACTTGACATGTTAAAGATGGTGTTTGTGGCAGTAAACATTCCAAAAGTTAGTATAAACTTTACATTGAACTCAATTTTCTATATTATACAGATTGACAATAAATCTTCAATGTGTACTTTCATGTTTTCAAGATTTTTCCCAATTACAATAAGCTCTGTCGAATAAGAAATATTTATTCAGTGGCATATTTTTTTGTCAAAACAGTAATTATCATTCGTAAAAACTTGGTGATTAGGCATATTTAATCGTAAAATTGTGTTCATTAATAACAATTGCCATATTTTTATTGTTATAATAACATAAATAATATATCGTGTAAATGATGTATCATATAGTAATAGAATAACGATTTTTGTTATTTTTGAACTAATTTTACAAAAAGCATTACGTATGTCTACCCGTTAAGTATAAGTAATTCAATATTAAATTTAACATAACAAATTATTCTAGAAACTGGCGTGGCAGACCTGATTTGGCAGACAAGCCCAATGTGTTTGGCCTCTCCGAAGGTCAAAGACAAACCTGAAATTGTCACCAAACATAAAGAGCTGGACTTAAAATTACCTTATAATCATATCGAACGTGATGCATCAAACGAAGCAAGCATTGCCGATTCCGCAAGCTGTACTGTTAGTGCTGGAAATACTGATAAGAAAGATTTGCTTGTCGCTCGTTTAAACATTGATATGCAAAATAATAGGTTAGCGTTAATTTCAATGTCTCTTTAGTGCTCGCGTTTTCGTCACTATTCGCTAAAAACTGTCTCATACTATCATTTCGGCAAATGGTAATATTTTTTTGGATATTAAATTACCATTCAACGAAAATATGTTTAAAATGCAATGTGCGAATATGACTATTGATATTGGCATACTTCTGAAATATCGACTCATCTCTTTTTCACCTTATATCTTATCCGATTATGCTGATATAAATTGAACTTGTTGCAGGAGTAGACAGGTATTTAAAAAGAGCAGTATTCAAAAATTACAAAGAACGGCAAGTAATCTAGCTCGCTATGAAACAAGTTCTTCCCTTGATCGTGTGGAGAATCCTGATTTAATAACAACGAACCATGATCTTGTGAACCATACGAAATCGAAAGATGATATGGAAACGATGGCGATACCTCCTTCAATTAATAGTTATTGTGACGAGTTGCGTAATGTAGAATACGAAACCATGGAATTTAACGCTGAATTGTCGAACATTGCCAAAAGTGATGAAGAATCTGCCAACTGTTATGAATCAAATACTATGCTGGTATTTATTTATTATTGTATATCCATTTTATACTTATTTTGTTAAATCAAGTACAATATAGTCCCGCATAAGTTGACTTCTCAGGATCGAGGCACTTCATGTAAGTTGGTCTTCCTCGACATCCTCACTCTTCCGCTGATCGGTGTCGATTTACAGCGACACTAAGAGTGCACATGCGTTTATTCCATTGCTTAGCCAAGGAACGAACCTGTGGTAGGGAAAACTCGGAGGGAAAGCCTACATACGCGAATGTGCTCAGTCAACTTACACGAGTGGATCAACATACGTGGAGTCAACTTGTGCCGAAGTCTAGAAGTTCTACTGTATTACAATCTATTGTCGACGTTCTACTGTATTACAATTTTTTCAGGCGCAATCTGGAACACAATCGACTAGTAATTCTTTGTTATTTGCAAAGACTGAATTGATCTTTACGCATACCGCACAAGAGCCAGAGTGCAAAGATGCAACTCTTGATGGTCCATCATTTAACAGTATCAATGAATGCGGAGTAATGAAACACCCATTTACTTCTAAGAACAGTCGCGATAATTCTATTAGTGATACAGAATTTAAAACTGCTGTCGTGAATGCTACATGTGCACAAGAAAATCATAATCAGGTGAATCCTTCTGGTTTAGAGCCAGATAATTCTATACGAAGTAATTTCAATCCTTGTATATCCTCATCCTTTGTTAAAGGGGACTACGATAGCACATTACTTTCCAGCTGTAAAATAATCGACATTAAGACACATAAGAATCTCAACGATGATAATGAATTAGAAATCGATACGATCAACTCCGCATCTAAAAAGTGGACGATAGCACCAACTTATCAGGATACTGCAAACCTTGGAAACAGTCGAGTAAACGATTCAGTGGAACGATCTGAACAAACCCTTTTAAAATTGTGTATTCGGGCAACCGATAACACAATTTTATCAAGTACAGCAAATAAAATCTGGGACTGCGATGCAGATCGCAATAATGTGAAGGTTCCAACGAATAAAACATCACCATCAGTTACAGAAAAAATTGTCAGCGATCGAGACAAAATGTCACTTAAAGAAATTAATGATTGTGGCATAAAAACAAAATCGCATGATGAGCAGGAAAGTTTAATTAGCGGACTTAAGTATCACTCAATTCATTGTTCTCGTTTAATAGATAATATTGTAACATCTCATGATGGCATTTCGAAAGAGACATTGGAAGACGAATATAAACGACAGCGAGACCCAGATGCTATGATTGCTTCGATGGATCGACTTACAGCAGCTTTAGTTCAAGAAACGGAAGCAATGCGAGAACGAGATTCTATTGCAATGAAACAAAGTGTCATCAGTGATATATGGAATGAGGATTCTCCGAACGATATTTCCTATCCTACCATTAGCGTTAGCGCTCCTTTGGTTGCTTCATTCAAGAGTGACATTCAAGATGATCAGTGTTCAGCTTCGTGGGAACGTATCAGAAATAATATTGGTGAACAATCAAGTATGTCAGACTCAAAAATAATCCAAAGAGAGGCTATAAAACTTGCAGAAGCAGCCAACGCTCAGGCGAAAAAGCAAGTTGAACTAAATTCTGTTAGCATGACTGCTGTTGACCTTGACGCTATAAAACCTCCTTCTTCGATGAGCAGCTTATTATCCCTTGCTAGTAGTTGCGCTGGAATAATTGACAATACAGAAACTTCTATCGGTCGAGATTTATGTCAGTCAACCTCTCTGCCGCCCATCCGGATGAAGACAAGCGCTACTGAGTGTCGAAATCTTCGGAAAAAATCTCTTCCTGCCGGAGTCGTTGCAAAAAGGGCGTTAGGTCATGGACAACATTACACAGGCAGTTTAGAAAATCTTTTAAATGAATATAGCATTAACGGTAATGCACAACTGGAGAACGTCAAACCACCATCTATGATGGATGAACTGTTAGATGTTGGTGATATGGAAAATAGTATGGTGAGTGTCGCGAGTATTACATCTGAAGTTGCAGACATGAAGGATCATGATTTGCTAAGTTTGTCAAATAGTGATGCAGTGTTTGATCTTTTGAAACCAGTCGCCAATGTCCTATCGATGACTTGCATGCGCCATGCTGAATCTATGCAATTGAGTAAAAGTAATAGTCTTAGTGAATGCTTGGAAAATATAAACCCACCGTCATTGTTTAATGAAGTAAGCGAAATGGACGAATCTACAATGGATGCTGTTACCCATAATACATTGTGCAGCGACACACTCTGCATAAATACAGAATTACAAACAAATGAGATGCTCCTGCCGATTTCCGTAACCAAAGTCGACGAAATTGACAATGATACAGATGATGCCGCAACTTCTATATCAGCTGAATACTATATTAGTAGTTCGACAGAGTCTACACCAAAGAAACGCTTTACTAAAAGTCATTTAACACCGAAACAGAAAAGGCAATTGACGAAGGAGCGATATAAGACTTACACCATTGCGGCAGAGATGGTAAAAAAAGAAGAACGAAAGAAGCAGGAATTCGTGAATAATAAAATGACGATGAAGTCTATTGGTAAATGTTCACCCTTTTCAAAGCTTACGCCGAGGCAACGTAGACAAGAGGATAGAGCCAGATTCCAGACCCAAGTACTTTGTAATTCATTTATTGCTGCAATGCAGAATACATGCATTAATGTAGAACAAGATGTTCAGGAATGTGTAGAGAACCTACAATTATCTGAAACAGTTAAAAATTCTGTATCTCCATCAAAATCAATTATACCTGTATTTAAGAAACCCGAAGACAAAATCAAGAAGCAAAGATACGCTGTTTCTACAGGAAATGCAGAACGATATCACACTAAAACTATAAGTGAAACTAATTATATTTCAAGTGAATCAGCGAATGAGTCTACGACAAATATAGCGATGGCAGATAATGGAATCTGCAGGGAAGAAATTTTAAACATTTCTGCAGATGAAATGGAAGTTATGTTGAAACGCAATGCTAATATAGTGCTGAGTACTTTGCGTGAAACGAATACTCGTAAGGAAGCTATTAGCGACGAAGCGTTACTCGATTGCGAAACTTTAAGTTTGGTATCAAATGATTCTGAGTCAGAACGCAGCTTAAGAATTCGAGTTGTTGATACAATTCATAAAAAGCTTATAAATCCTTCTGTGTCTCAGGTTGGTACCTCTGAAAATTTCGTTTTTGAAATGAATGAAAATAAATTGTATGCAATCGAAAGAGAAATTGAAAATCCTGCGACAAAGCAAGATGACGACCCAGATTGTTCTTTATCAGAAGAAGATTATGAATTAAACCGTGTTGAAGAACAGCCAAACACAGTAAAAGGACCTCGTATATTAAAGCCGGATATGGTACGTAGAGATGGCAGTTTAGATTCAAACACTACTGAGAAATCGGAATCCGAAAGTCCCAAGACCATTAGAGGACGAAGAAAGACACTATATTCTACTCCAGCGACACGTAAATCAACTCCGCAATCTTCCCCATCTAAAATAAGTTCCTCTCCTAGTGGAATACCAATTGGACGCAGTAATACCCCGCCAGCCGTTAGATCAACCAGAGCTGCTACACTAAGGCAGAACAATAAATCACTTAATTATGCATTGAAAGGATTTCACAGATCGAAAACGAATATAAAAAATACGCCAATAACTGAAAATATGAAAAAACAAAATCTTGTGGCAAATAAAAGTTCAATTTTGCCAACTGGAGGAAATGCTCCCATTTATGCCAAATCTAGTAAACAATTTGATTCACCTCAAACTTCTGGCGTAAATTCACATAAGGAATTTCCAAAGCAGCCACATATAAAACCACTAGAGAGACAAGGAACATTTACCAAAGATGAACCTGAAGTAGAGAATGCACCAACTGTACTTCCACCTACTCCGCCAGGTCGTAGCAAAATAGCAAAGCCTATCAAAAACTCATCTTCTACAACATGTGCTGCAGGCGGAAAGTCAAAAATATCTATTAAAACTTATCAAGGAAATCATCAGTCTAAGATTTCAAAGGTGGCTAACGTCGATAAGAAACAATCCTCAAAAAATATTCCACCATCTACAATGCCAAAGCGAGTGTCCACAGGATCTTGTATTGGGGGAATGACTGTTACACAAAATAATCGTATTAGTCAACTAAGTAACAGAAAAAATGCTGTAAAATGTGTTTCATCGCTTGGTCCAAGATCTAATAGCAATTTGAACATTGTATCGAATTCGTCACATTCAAATCAAGGACGACAATTGACAAAAGATGTATCGAGTAAAATCAGTAGTATGTGGAAAAAAAGTGATCAAAATAAGAATAAACAGTGTTTGGTAAAGCCGGACATGAAGCAATGGATTCTGCCTACTGAAACTAGTACTGACGTGGATGTGACAGTTATGGTAAATAAGCCACAAACATTCAGAATTATTCGTAGTTCGACGTTTGAAGGAATTCCTCAAGACAACACAGGTAGCTCCATATCGTATAAACCAAAGTCAAAGCTCCATTTTAAAATCACTGACGTACAAGCAAATAAAATGAAGTATCGTAATTCTTGCGATTTAAGTGGTATGAGAATAGCAGATGCTCCGTGCAAAATACCGGTGAAATGCACAGAGTTGAAACCTAATAAAAAAGAGCATGATCGATCCGAAGATGATGTCACAGAGTGCAGAAAACAGCAAAATACACAAAAAAATAATGAACCTGATTCCAGTATTACAAAACGTTTGTCCCGTCTTGGATCGTTTATAAGCGTAGAATCTTCAGAATCAGGTCTTCTAGAAACAAACGTTAGTGCACATAATAGTATGGCCGTACGTGCACCAACTTCGGCTATTATTCTACCGTTTAATTATAATCCAAAGCAGGATATCTTGTCTAGGCCAGAGAAGATAAATATTGACAATAGTGCCGGCAAAATTGAGCAACCTGTGTACCCAATAGAGATAAATACTGGATCTATGAAAGTAACAACTGTATAATGTGAAGTACAGGCATTAATACAGTTGCATTTGTCATGAGTTTTGTTTTTCCATTCGTATACATTTGATGGCAGATCTTAAATTGATCTTGTATTATTTAATTTTATAGTCCCCTCTCCTAAAAAGCAGAATTCATTGTTTATGGATAAAATCTGCACTTACCTTCATTTCAATAATGATCAGAAATGGAATTTTTGACGTTGTATGCTTATGAAAATTAGATGCAACAACGCTGTCTTATCCTTGTGATCAGAAAAACTGACGGAACTCTTTCTGATCATAATTATTCTCATATATTGATATACCTTAGGGAAGTTATTTTTGTCTTAGATTGCTAATTTACTTCATACTGTGGTGTCAGATGATAATTCCTGAAGAATCTTGAAAGCATATGGTACAAGAAATTATTTAATATATGAAAAATGCTATACTTTAAATAAGTGAGTATTATTGAATATTAAATTTGTAATACTTCAATTATGCATTCAAGCAAAGACTAGCAGGCAAAACAATAGAAGATTAATTCGTTTAAAATAATGTTCTCATTGTTGAAAAAATGTTTATTTCTTACCTATTTTTTATAGGCAATAATTTCTATGTATTTATAAATAAATCCAGTTGCTTAATCACAGAGGACGAAACGGATAACAAAGCAAGTTTAAACGCTAATATAAAAATAGTAACTAACACTAAATTAAGTGTATCAGTTAAAATACCTATTTACACAAAAGATCCAACGGTAGAAAAATGTTTTACTTAAAAATTATTAAAAAAAAATTGTCGTAAAGCTTTTTGCATGAAAATTAATGATTTCATGATGTCATTATCAGTTTTGCTATTACGTTATATATTTAAAAGATCTTATTGAGGAACTTAAAATATCTATTAGTCAAACTTCAATAATTTTCCTATTTTTGAGCTATAATTGTTCGGAAAACATACCACATCGAAAACTTTTCCCGAATAATATTAATTTAAAAGGTTTCGCAATTTATGTAATTTTATGCATAAATTGCGAGTATATGTATTAACATATTAATGTATACTTAGTGTGATAATTGACATATGGATGATTTGACAGGTGCATGCATATGGTTGTATACAACCATGTGGTTACTGAATAATTTATCCAGATCTTTAAAAATGTACATAATTTGTTAAGTATTCCAAGATAATGAATCACCAAATTGGTAGTAAACTGATCATTATATTGAATTATTTATTTTTTCTTGTATATAATGCAAATGTATAAGTATGCGATAGAAACTTTAGTGATTGTATCTATCAAGGTATTGCACCATACCCTGCATATAACGTATGTAAAGTCATGTATATTGGTTATTATTCATTTGGAAATATAGAATAAATATATTCTACCTTTTCTTCCGATTCGATAACTTCAAACGAGATCCCAAGAAGGATAAAATTGTAATTACTTTGTAAGACTGATAGAAAAATAGTGTAAGTCGACAGTTTACTTGTCATCATTATTGCGAATGTGTCAACCGAGTAATGACCAAATTTCTAATATTGTGACTATCTAAATTGCGTAAAATACTATAAATATCAACAGCAACGCCCAAAATACTTGTTTTAATTAAGTACCTAGTCTACTGGTTAGATCCATAACTTATAATTTGAACGTGTATTCGCATTGCATAATTAGTTTTATATGTAAGGAATATATATCTATTCTCAGGTTTTGAAACTTGAGAATTATAAACTTTTTGCTAACCAAATATCTTTTTTTGTTATTGTTGGATAATACTAATCTCGATTTCTTTCTTCTTTATTTTCGTATCAGTTTTAATTCTCGGATGACTTCCAAAAATATGCATCATAAAGCGTTCTTGTCAGCAATTTTCTTGTCTTACTTTTTACCATTTCCACGAGCACGTGGATTTGAAAGAGACAAAAGTTTACTGAAATGAAAGAACATTTTGTGACAAAGAAATTTCATGGCAATTTATAACTAATGGATTTCATATTACTATTTTGTCCCATTCCAGTTCGGGTTAATTAAATTTAACTCTTCCAACTAGGACTTACATGGGCATCGTTTCTTTGTCTATAAAATACAATTTGGTCTATACACCACACATAATTACTTTGTACTAACCGTTTTTACTATATTTAGGTAATAAGCATAATGTTGTATTAGTTATGTTTCCAACATTTCGACGATTTGTATGTTCAATTAATTGCAATAGAATAAAATTTATAGCTAATAATGATGTATTTGATCATTGCGTGTACCATAGGGAGTTTGGGGAACATAAATAATTCCATATCCGATTACAATATATTTTATTTTGTATTATGCGAAGTTTATTTTTCATTACGTTGGACATTCGTATAAGTTGATGGATTTATCTTCAGATACAGATACTATCATATTTTTCTTTTCCGGGTGATACTTGACCATCCATACCTAGAAAATCAATAAGACATCAATCATCGATACTTAAAAGTTTAGGAATGTTGTTACAAACCTGGTCTGTATGGTCGTTAAATGTATGCAAGCATTGTCGTTGAGCTAATTCCCAAATTTTTACGGTATGATCTGAACTACTTGATGCAAATGTTTGTCCATCTGGTGAAAAAGCTACGCCAAGTACCCAGGAAGCGTGACCCGACATCGTTCCCGCTACATTAGCATCTTTCCTACATAGACACAAAAAAAATACTCTTCGTTTGATGTTATGACATAAAAATCATTTAAAGAGATTATCGATAGGAAGTTGATTTTTGAGAAAATGTTTAACTCTTTTGATACGCGAGAGTTGGAATGAAAAATAGATAGTAGTTATCGGTGTACCGGTGGTAATCATTTTCAAATGATGGAAGCACCTGAACACTACACGAGAATTCTATAAGTTCTATAGGAATAATTCTACACGAATAACTAACTGTCGGAAAATTAACACCATAAAATAAAATGTTTTAATTAAGGGAACCCCGGACCTCTCATTACTGTGTGAATAAAATGTAAACGAAAATCGTAAATAAAAAGATTTTCAGAAAGATTCTTTATCAAAGCGAGGTTGAGGGCATATTCAGCAAGGTTAACAATCATTTTGACACAACTTCGACAACAATTATCCAAAAACTGAAAGAATAATCCAATAAAACATTTTTAACGTTTCAAAATCATAGAATTTTTTTTACTTAGTCAAATAAATTTTAAAGTTGCAAAATATAAGCTCAACTCTGCTTTGGAAAAGAATCCCAGCTAAAATCCTGTTTTTTTACGATTCTTGTTTATATTTTATTTACATGGCATTGAGAGGTCCGTAGTTCCCTTAGTAATCTAGTAAATATTAGGATGTCACTTAAAGCTCGCCGATATTCAATCAGATCTAATGTATAGTCTGTGTTCCGAAATTTACAGCAGGTAATTTCGGAACATATTTCAACTTTCATACATATTTTTTTTTAATGAACAAACAGGCTAAAATAAGAATAGGTATAAATAACTATCCAATTAATAATGAATTGTCATGTATACATCAAGATGTATGTATTCATCATGCAATAAAGAGTTTGGATATACTTGACTATGTTCATTTGAAGAATTTTGGACAGAAATGAAACAGGCGCCTATGATGTTGATCACAATACATCAAAAATAATTTTTTTCTTTTTGAATGTTATTCTCGAATTTAACATTTTTTAATCGTTATGCTGCAAGCCCAAAACGTGTGATGTATGTAAAAAATGCCACGGTTTATAAAGGGAGCTGACACATAGGCTGGTAAAAGCGTGAAAAGGAAGATTAAAAACCTTATTTATCATACCTGAAATATCAAAGTATTAATATTTCAGAAAATTAAAAAAATATGCCAAAGTAAAACTGCAAAATATTTCTTGCCCTTGATATCATTACGCTGTATACATGTATCATAATTCTACGTATTAAAACAGAATAGCAGACATAATTAAAATAGAAATACGGTTCCTTTATGTTCAACGTTTGAGATGCAATTTTAAAACACAGATACAATTTTGTCGTAATCAAAAAGCTCCTTCATATCGTATCATAACAAATATTTGACACTTTGTACAACTTTATTGTTCTGATTTTGCAATTATCACCTATATGGCACTTACTACTAACCACAACTTTTATAATTTTGTAATAATTTGTTGATCGATCATATCTACTGTGTACGCAAATATACGATATATGAATTTAACCCTCTGGCCACCATCTGGATCACCAAACTCTCTATAAAGTTTCTAGAAGAGACAAATTTCGAAGGGCATAGCTATTTGGGTGAAATTTAGAGGAAATATACAGCGTAACTAGAAGGCATAGTGACATTGTCAGTTTGCAGCTGGCTTTAAAAAAATTAGCAAGTCTTAAGTGCGAATTCATTCTGCAAAACGAATATACTTTTCGTAAAGAATCCCGAAACCACTTATATAGTCTTAAAAAGGGAGGTTTCTAAATTACCAAACCGTATGATTCTTTTCAATTGCCTGAAAAGTAATGAAAAAACTCGTTGAAAACTATAAAAGTCATTTTCATAGATTCGCAAATTTCATCATTCGCATTTTTAAACATTTCTCTACACTGTTTTGTAAAGTTCACACATCAAATTCGGACCTGCATACTCAGATTCCCGATACTCTAACAATTCCATTTTCCTAATTCAAACATAACGCATTCTGGTATCATAAAGGACGTCGGAAAATACTGATTACCAGAGGGATAATGTAAGGATTAATCAGTTAATAACTTACACATCATATAATTTCATATGTCCATCATCGGATGCTGTGAGAAGTAATTGTGAATCAGGTGAAAAACATAAAGATCTAATCGGCATCGCATGACCTACAAAAATGAAAAACTTTATAGAAATGTTCACGTGAGAATGTAATAATTATGTATATATATAATTTTACCTTCTAAAGTTCGTAGTACTTTTCCATAAGCGACGTCAAATATATTAATAATTCCATCTATCGCACCGCTTGCAATGTATTTACCATCTGGACTCTGGATTAACATACAAAGCATTTTATTACACAATATTGTAACAAGGTACATTTTAATTTTCTTCAAAATAATAATTCAATCGAAGTATTAACCTAACATTATAGTTTTCAGGGAATATAAATATGATGTGATCTACATATTTAGTCAACGTATTACATCCCTGTTTTAATTTGTTTTACATCAGACATATTAGGAATGTATTTAACTTTAGAAAACCCATAGAGCATATAACAGAGTTTCAAGAAAATTAGTTAAACCCTAAGAATTCTCGTATGCGAGGTGGTTTATTTATTTGTAAAATATATATGAACTGTAACATGGCATCCCGTTGGACGATTCGTTCCATAAAGATCATAAGGAGAAGCAGAGGAGATAAGTCTCCTCAGAAAGGAACCGATAATAAAACTTCCCGTAATTTGACCTATTTCGGGAAACTGACAAGTTAAGAGCACTTTAGCTGCATTCGGAAAAAGAATCAATGAGCGATGCTCGTGTCAAGAGGCACATGGCATCTAAAAAGATAGTTGTTTTATGTTGGGATCATAAGGTTTTGTGGCGGTGAGATTCTGGCATGAATCTGCCCTTCTGTTACAATAAATATCCATTGTTAGTTCCTCTCAAAAAGTTAAAGCCAATACATCAAGAGCAAAGTTGGTGTTTCAATACCTTATAAAGGAATAATAACATACTTTTTTGAAATAATATGGCACACAATTGGTATGGTATTTCAATCCCTATTCAAAATTTCTATCATGATTTCAGGCTATCGCCCGTGCCCACTGTTATCCACTAGCCATCAGATACAAAATTTTATAATGGCCAATTTCTTCATCTCCAGATAACTTCTCGATACCTTTATCCAGAAGATATCTTCGAAGAATTGGAGGAAACCTGTATCAGGAGAATAGCTATCGGGATGTGTGAAGAAACTGGCCATAACTCTCTTTACTAATAACTCCACAGTGAATACGTCAACAAGTGACACAAAGAATCTTTTATATAAGGTACCATAAGATACCACTAGTAAATGACCACATTAAGAAATGCCGCCAGTGAATGTATATTTATGTATGTTCACGTTGAAATCATTAAATATAGATGAAGAGACTCGGTCGAGTCTCGCGCCAAGTACAGGTAGCCGGCTGGACAGGGTACAGCCCGCCGAGTCTCTTTACCCGAGTTAACTCTTATACCTCTGTTTGGAACCAAATATCTTACGAACTGCTATATATGAGAAAAAGTTATTGATACATTCATTAAAGGAATCGCGGATTCTGAATCGATTGCCACCAAAATCATAGAGATTGATGTACGAGATCAGGTCGTATTGAAAGGTTCGAGCGCGATCATTTTATTTCAGTTCCGTCGTCGTCGTCGTCGTCGTCGTCTTCGCACGTTTTTTTACTTTTTCACACGACGGATGGCGCTGGCGATTCACCAATACACAACACAATCAAACAGTCTATCAAGCTACAGTTCACACCGAAATTTTAGACAATGTAAGGCTGCCTTCACAACAGAATAGAATTATTATCCCTTAATCCCGCACGGAAAGTAGATTCGACATTTGTGTGAAGCGCGAAGTCCGTAGTTTCTTGAGTCCAGATGTCGGGCATAGAAGTATAGAGTGTCCAAGTCTTCCTCTCCGTAGTTTCTTGAGTCTAGGTGTCGGGCGTGGAAGTTTAGGGTTCCCAGGTCTTCCATTCCGTAGTTTCTTGTATTTAAGTAACGGACATGGAGGTCCAAAGCGCCCAGGTGTTCCTCTCCATAATTTCTTACATCTAATTTCTTTACATTATCTTCCAACACCTCTTTATATTTTCTAATTGTTTCTTCATTTTATATAATTATGGATTGTTTAGACAGGGTTATTGAGTAGAAACGCACCACCTGAACATGGTTCTACTATAGAAATCAAATGGACGGGCTAACTTCAGGTGGTGCGTTTCTACTGAATAACCGTGTATAGTCTTTTCATGTGAATTACAGTTTGCATTGAATATTACATTTTCCTTGCAAATTCGGGTAGATGTTTAGGTCCTTTTTTATGCAATTCATAATGATGTCATAATAAATTCACATTTCAAATTCGTAAAGATGTGTGATTTCAACGAACACACGTTCATTTTTCATCAATACAGTTTTCGTGTGTGTAAAATTTTTTTAATATAACGTTTAGAACAAAAATTTGTGATATCCCCACAAAAACACTTTCGTGTAAAAAAACTCGCCAAATACAGGAATGCTGTAAAGTCCTGTAACAAAAACTATCGAAATCACATTATAATGCCAAGTACATAAGTCAATACATATCTGCTTGTTTTATGATGTAACACTAGCTCATCATTTTAAGTGTATTTTCAAAATTGTCTATAACGCCTTCAGTCATCTTTTGTGTTATTACTGCTGCTTATATTTAATTATGGTTTAATGATCATTTAATAATTAATCAAACGTTAGGTGATTCCTTATCGAGTACTACTTGACGGGTCCGTGCCAGGAATTTCACAGTACTTACTTTGAGCAGACGTAATAATATTCTAAGCCTATATGTTTGTTATTAGGCTTTTACTGTGGTTATATTCAATGATTCATTGTTAATATGCTCTATAAAGAAAGTTGATGTTGGTTTTGAGTTTGAAGATTAGCATAATGAAAACAAATTTACATGAATGAATGCACGGACGCGGCAAGTAGTAATCAATAAGGAATCACCTAACGTTTTATTAATTATTAAATGATCATTAAACCATAATTAAATATAAGCAGCAGTAATAACACAAAAGATGACTGAATTAAATCATAATTTAATATAAGCAACAGTAATAAAACAAAAGAGTTGTGAAGACGTTACAGAACATTTAAAAAATACAATTAACCAAATTACGAGTGTGGATTCGTAACAAGCGACCTTAAAACTCCCCCGAGTACCAATTTTCATTCGAATCGAGCCACATTTACTCCAAATTCGTATTCAGTAACTTCTAAAACCTCCGAGTACCTTTCTTGAAAATTGTCCGAATTAATCGCAAAATAACGATGTGCGCCACATGGCGTCAATGCTGCTCAAGGGGTTAAAATGATGAGCTAGTGCTACATAATATAATAAGCAGATATGTAGCGAATTATGTACTTGACATTATAATATAATTTCAATATTTTTTGTTAGGGGAATTCACAACAATCCTGTTCTTGCCGAGTGTTTTTTACACAAAAGTGCTTTTTTGGGGGATAATAATATTTATATACAGGCTGTCTCATTTTAAGTTTTATATCAAAATATCTTAAAAATTACGGGTTATATGAAAAAATTATTAGAGATAAAACTTTTAGGGTTTTAAGAGGAGCAGGTAGATGAGTTGATTTAATTTTGGGTCCGAAGCCCATGTTAGGCTAGATCCTCATAGCCCTTAATCACAGTACTCTGCTAGATATCAGATGGTGGCAACAAAATTCATCATTTTCCACCAGCCAAAGTCCTGTGTCCCAGGTCAATGTTTTTAAATAGGAACCCAATTTTTGTATTTCTGATTCAGATTTTAAGTTTTGAAGTAAGACAATTTTGCTCTTGGTTACTTTTTGCTAAACCCCCTGCTACAGGCCAACAATTTTCCTTGAATTAAAAAATCAGTTCTCAATGAAAACAAAGTTGACCTCCAAACGACCTTGAAAATATATCAGCAAAATTAAAAATAAAAATAGTTATCATGTGCCCTCCTCACTGCTCTACTCTATTAGTTTGGCAATGTGTACGAACACCCAGTATATAATATATATAAATAATATCAACTAAATAATTCAGATAAACTAAAAACAAATAATAAAACACTTACATAAGCCACACTCAAAGTAAATTTTCCACCCCTAGTATCCAATGTTTGTTCTTGTTTACCACTTTCAGTACCATACATGTGTATTTTGCCAGCATGACTGCCTGATACAATGAATTTGTCATCTGGTGAAAAAACCACCGTCCAGATATCCACAGGTCCTACTTCAATACTAGATATTTTCTCTCCAGTTGTCAAATTCCATAACCTTAGACTGGAGTCAAGTGAACTAGAAGCACATTCTGAAAATGAATTTAAGATAAAGAATTATTGAGTGTACTGACTTTCATATTGATGATATTTATTATAAATATACGTATATAAAATAATACATAATAAAATCAGAAAAAAAATCATAACATATTGATTAATATGCATGTACTAATTGTAACATTATAAATTTGTTAAATTAACGTTAGAGGAATTTTCGAGTTAGTAGCCACAAATTGCCATATCAGATATGCAGAGTGTCACTGTACAGATGTCGAGAGAGCATAAATGGAGCATTCCATATTTCCATAGTATTAAATGTAGCAAACTATTTAAAACAATTCCCCAATGTATAAGTTATAAGTGTAGTCGTGGATATGATACATTTTTCAATTGATGGTGTTTATTTACAGTACATTAAGAATATGTTTTTGAGTCTTTCACTGAGGATATCAACTTAGCAGTCAAATAATGACTCTTATGTTTTGGTCCCTTGGAGAATTTCAACAGATAAATTCTATTAAAAAAATAACAATTAACATAACCTATCTAATAAAAATTCCCAAAGGAACAAAAACATTTTTCTTGTTTATCACTTAGTTAATGTCCTCAAGAAAATCCTGCAAAATGTGATCTTAATATATAATGAATCAACACATTTGTCAATTGTCAGCATACTATGTCTATCACTACACTTACAATCTACGGGTTAAGGAGTAATCTTAAACAGTTTTTCATTATTTATGAATACAATGGAAACATAAAACAGATAGCCCACAGTAAGACATCTGTATTAGACAATATATAGCCAATATAGTGTTATATTGGGTATATAATATCATAAACAATCTTGTATTTCAGTATTGCAGGAAATGAAATTATTTCATCGAATTACTATGATAAAGTATTCTTTAGGTACAATACTTCTAAATAACCTACTATATAAGATATAAATGAATTTATAGCAAAAATGTATAACTTACTTGATCCATCTGAATTTATAGCTACAGATACTACTCCAAGTGAATGACCCGAAGGCTTGTACTTCAATTTTAACTTTGAATCTTTCTGCTCCCATATTTTAACAGAATCATCTACCGAACCAGTCACTATGTACTCAACTGTTTCTCCTTCACCTGAATGTATAGAATCTCTGTAAATACGACATTATTAATAAATATTGTTCTATACACATGTTATATTTTCACAACCTGGAGTCCTCATTGTTGGGTTGAGAATTTTTCTTCTCTTTCAAACAGCCCCATGCACATGTCCAAATGCTGTCTTCATGAGCATTTTCAGTTTTATGTACTAAGGAGTACTGAAAAAATATTTAAAATATACGTATAAAGTTTGAGCATCAAAACTGATCTGTTTCACGCAATGAATTCATTTTTTTTACTGCTAAATGGCAATTTTTTATGGAATAATGATTTTTTTTACTTAAAAATCTGCTTGTATAATCGTAACCAATAATATGAGAAAAGCTCACCATCCTAATGAAAGATATTTTTTAAAAACCACTTAAAAAGGTATATGTATTATTAGCAGATTGTTAAAACTGTTATTCACTGTACACTGCATTACACATAATGTTGGGATTTCCTTGAACTATTTGAATTCACACAATGCTGTGTCCTGCTACGTTTTTAACAGTTCAATGACTATGTTTACACGCAAGAATTTAGCCGAGTTTAACCGATCACGTATAAGGTTTAAGAAGAATGCAACGAACGTGATTGGTTAAAGCCATCTAACTCGTGCGTGTAAACTTAATAAATGGCTGTGTTCAGCAGAAACTCACCTCGTGAAGTTAGCCGGACAACTTTAACTTTTCAATATACCTAATCGATTGGTGGCCATTGGTGAACATTGGTGGCCTAATAAAATAACATTTGGTGGTCAATGATTCTTTAATAATCAAATAATCAAAATTTAACCGTGAAGTTAGACGAACAATTTTTTTTCTTCAACGAATTAAGTTTTTCAGGTGCTCAATCGATGCGAATCGTTTGGTGGTAACAAATATCATAATTAAAACGTTTGGTGGTCCTCAGTTTCCGTAACAAATTTAAAAAACGATGTAGTCGTCTGGCTGGCCTGGATACGGGTGTATGAACACGCATTTATGGTCGATAAAACAGATATTTCTAAACAGATTGTCCTTTCGAAGGAATTAATCAATGCCGGAACCATGGAGACTAGAGTAAAAGAGGACGAACGCTCATGGCCACAGGGCAATAATTGTGGTCGACGAAAGTTGACTTAGATCGGGTTCTAAATTTCACCAGAAGCGTCGCTGTAAACTTTTACGACCAGCGTGAAGTAAACCGTTTGGCGATAGAGTGAAGTGAGCATAGAGATCTAC